>JAPMOB010214059.1:0-37418 GCA_029875015.1 Lepomis gibbosus
TTGCATTTTTCTCATAAAAAGTCGGTGTTTATCCAATTTTTGAACCGAAAACAAGCGTTTTGTTCAGCAGCAAGTCTTAAACATGACTCTCTCAACAACAACGGAATTCGGAATCTCTCTCTCTCGCTCATTATGTATCACACAGAAATATTTTCATGCTGGATCATTTTTACATTTTCTTTAACAAAAATAAAATACAGCTGTTCGTTCACAGATGTCATAAACCGTCTGAGGAAAATTTTGAGACTCACATACCATGTGTTGTTTAGCCTTTGTTTTCCAAAAGTGTTTGTTGTTTGGGCAGATCACACGCGATGTGCCTGCACATCTGGCTTTTGTGTATGCCACTGTTCCGATGCCTTTTGGCGATAGCTGGAACATTTGCTTTATGACCAAACCAGCATACGTTGTAGTTATGCCATTACACTGTTATGAAGTGATAATAAGACGGTTAAATATTTTGAGATTGGTGTTAATTGCCCATTTTATTATGTCTTGATTTCCCCAAACTGTAACACATTACATATAGTGACCCCCCGCTTACATTACCCCCCACTATTATAATGCAGCTGCGAGCACATATAAGTACGTATGAGCACGTATAAGTGTTTATTAATGTTTTTGTCAACAACTATAAGTCCTCCTGTGGGAACCCACAGGAGGACTGGCGTATTAACAGATGATGAATGATAATATGTAGTTTTGATAACATCAATAAATGATAAAGTACAGCTTGTGCTCGACATCCACAGTCTGGAGGCAAAACTGCTGTAGGGAGTAGATAATTAAACCCAGCAAGAATTACTTGCTAACTCCATGATTTCTGGCATCGTAATCAGAAGAAATGTATCATTTCATAAAAATCATAAACATGCTAGACTGTAAAAGGGGAACATAGTCGGTGGTGATTTAATGGAAATTTATGAAAGTAAAATTGATGTCATGGAGCAAAGGCTTGTGGCTTTTACTTTTCTTAGTTGATAACAGCACAGTCCAGAAAGGATTTCTAACCATCTGTTAAAACTGGACAAAATTGTGTCCTTGAATTTTGAACACATTTAAGTTTTAAGTTAAGAACATAACCTTTAATTTGATTACATATGATGACTATATTTTCAACATGTAACAGGGTCTACAGGATCTACTGCACAGATTTCTTGGTGCTTAACAAACAAAATCCTCTACAAATGATCTAGTGATGGTTTTTCAAGTGAGATGCCACTACAGTACCAGCAGCATGTCTACTTCATACATAGTGTCTCTGCATGTGACTACATTATTGGGTGTTATAAACCACTTATTGCATCCCAAAAATCTTGCATGAGCTAAGAGCTGGCTGAGCTCTGAAGCATGTGTGCAGATGAGAGAACTGCCAAACGACACCGGCACAGATAAGAGCTAATGTCCAGACAGACCGTGTGTCCGAGGTCACGGAGAGTACTTAAGCCTGTCAAATGCCACTTTTGGGTTACATTAGTGCTTATCAGTGTGTCTGTGTGAGAGTGTTTGTGTACATACCTTGTCTGCTTTATGACAATGGTTTTATAAGATATTGCAATGATTTTAAAATGGTTTATTTTGCTTCAGACGTGGGAGAGTTTTCACAAACCAAAAAGCCTAACTAAAGAATTCCAAATCAACACATTTGGAAGGACATGGTTTTCATTGGACAACAATTATGTACTGACAACAATATAGTGCTTATTATTACAATACAATATTCATACCTGTAAAACTTGGATAAAGACAAAAATATATGAGGCTCACAGTGCTTCCAGTCTTCTCAGAGCACCGCCCTCCAACCAAAAATCTTGTTTCTTCACATAATTTCTCTCCATCTGGTAGGTTCAATCTTTTGAAAAACAGCCTCAGGTAAAATGGCTAACAGTGTATGTGCCAGACAAGGATGCCTTGAATTACAGGCAGCTGCTGCGTGAAAGTCTACTGAGTGTCTGGTCTGGACAAAGAAGAGGGAAGGAGGAGGAAAACAAAGGAACAGCATAAATCTGTCTCTTTTTTATAGACATGTCTGGCTTGAGATGAAGTGTGAATGAAAAGCATCTTAGAAATGTTGCAGTTAAATTGTAATGTTAGTCGTGAACTATCTATTATTCTTGTTGTGTGGGCAAACAACCAGACAGTATAGAGAAAGGTTTTGGTTTTTAATGTCCAGTTGAAAACATAACAAGAATCTTATTAAATCAACTTAAGTAACAACAACCAACACACAAAGTTCCACTAATCAATATTTTCTGTATTTACAATCGATCATATAACTACATGACTACATGATCACCTGATTCTGCAGTGACCCTCGGCTCTGCTGAGCTCTTTTAGCACATTTTAGCTTGTTTTGGCTGCATGGCCACTCCTCTCTGCTCTCATTAACCCTGTCCAGAGCAGTAGCATGTAGCTTTTTTCAGCAAAAATGTTTTACAAATCCACTACATGCTACTAGACAACAGACAAACAACATTAGCGACTAGCTATCAAGGAGGAGTTAGTGAGCTAAAGAACTGGATATTTTCTCAGGAGTTGATGGGCACTAAAACAGAGCTAAACAGAGAGTGAATGGAGGACATACATTCATCATGTGGACAGAAACAAAACAAGATATGAAGGCTAATGGCGCTCTATATATGCTGAATGTGTAAATACTGTGGGTAGTTTTTTTGGAAAAGACATGCACCCATTTTATAAAGCAACAATTTTGATGGAATTTGTCATGTAGTTTTGCGCCCAAGTCACCAAAAAAATGATTAGTGGTAATGCAATTTCAACTCTATATAACAACGTGGTCATTTTCACTTACAAAAATCAAAACACAAAAACTGACTTCCACAAGGCTTCAGACTCTCAATTGCATATCAAAACAAATTAACAAATCACATGAAAATGCTAAAACCAATTTACCATTTTTTTATCCTCCTGCAAACAATACTCAGGTAACTATATATAGTTTAATTTTCATCCATTTTGACAAACAAATATTAAATAAACAGAAGTAAATGGTGTGTTTGTTGAGAGTCTTGGATTTGGTGCATTTGTGAGTATTTATGGCAGCAGGACAGTGTATGTAAGATCTACTCACAATAAACTACATTGACCATGTTCATGGTAATGAAGGAACTTGCCACCCAGTGCAACGGTGTGTCTCATTTATGTGTTCAGTTTTGGGACACGAATGGAGCTCTATATAACAGAGGAATAAAATCAGGCTTCGCCAACACAGATTATACTTTACTACAGACTATTTAATACGTTGTTCGTCTTGGCCTTTTCATGGAGTTTGCTGATAATATCAAAAATATATCACCACCACGTTAATCCTTTAGAAGACGTTGGCACCAATGCCCATGTCAGACATGGGATAATAGACCAACCTATCTCAGCTTTCTCTTCTTTTGATCCAAGAGTAAACTACACCAGTTTGCAAGAACGTAGTCTTCATTACTTTAAAAACCAAGCAAACACATCTTTTTCACCATGCTGAGATAATTGGCTGTGGGTTTGTGGTATGGAGCCAAAAGCAGGAAACTGTCATGCTGGTACCAGCGTCTGACAAAGTTGAGATTGTTTGGCTGTGCAGTGGGTGGCCCGAGCATGGCGCTGTGAGGGCCGGGCAGAGCAGACTGAGCTCTGAAGCATGTGTGTGGATGAGAGGACCTCCAAACAACAGGAGATTAAAACGTAAGTCAGACAAACAGCGTGTACAAGGTCACAAAGAGTACTTAAACCTTCAAAATGGCCCTTTTGTGAGCACAGTAGAGAGTATCAGTTTGTGTTTTTGGAAGAGACTGTGTGCATATTGTACTAGAATATGTTTTTTGCAATGAGTAGTTCCTTTCTGATTATCAGTTGGCACCTTGCCTCTGTACATGTAGTGTAAAGCGCTTTGAGTGCTTGGAAGTCTAGAAAGGTGCTATCCAGCGGATGTAAATGCAGAAGCTGGTAGCTCCTTCAAACTTAATTACTTTACTTTACTTCAAACTTTTTTGGCAAAACACGTATTACCTATGACAGAAATACAGAGCAGCGGACCACAATCCACCACCCAGATCAACCATACCAGGCACCATGGCAGGTGCGGTGATCGCTCAGAGGAGAGGAAAGAGAGCCATGTTGGCCCAGCTTGGACTGTTCTTAAAGGTTCAGTCTTGACAAGACGGGACTCATGTTGGCCAAGTAATGGAAACTAGAGACTCTTCTTCCCACATCTTTACAGAGACCTGCCCCATCAACATCGTGGATGAGCGCTCGCATGGTCCATGTCCCGAGCTGTCAGCGCAAGACTCCGACAAGATGAGAGTAAGCAGACTGTATTTTACATCGATGATGCTTTGTGCTCAAACACAGTCAAGATGGACTCAAATGTCATACTTTTTAATGTTAAGACAAAAAACATTTTATCATCTTGTTGCTGCTGTTTACATTCACCCCAGACACAAATTCAAAATATGCACTGCTTTTTCTGCTTGTACTATAATTGTGTGTGCTAGTTTACGTATGCTCTCCTCATTTGTTCTGTTGTTACATTATTCTCCCTGTTTTGTTCTCTGTCCGTCCTCAAATTGGATTTCCACTGGTTTCCCTTAGTGCTCTTCCAGTGCCGAACCCGGGCTTTGTCTCTGCTGCATGATAATGTGAAAGACTGTTTTCTTTTCACGAATGTCCAGCGAGGCCACGCAGAATTTGGCAGGACCCTTAATGCTCTCTCCCATTTGGTCCGGTTTCCACTCACTGCACTTGGCTGCCCTTCACTGACAAGCCGATGGAAAGGTCCACGGCAGACAAACTCTTGAGATTGTCAGCATCTGTCAAAGAGAAAGGAAACAAGCGCTGTTTCATACGTCTCTGGCCCAAACGTGGCTCCACTTACTGTCAGGAGAATTTCCTCACTGCGCAAGATGAATTCAAGGAGGATCAGTCGTCTCACTCACGGGGCTAGAGGAGGCCATCTAAGTACTGCTACCAAAACAGTTTTCCTCACCCGGAGAAGAGAAGGATCAAAGAAAGGAGGAGGAGAAGAGTAAATGCAGGGAGCTCTATCTCTCTGAAGGGATGATTAGATTGTGCCAGGACTTCGTCATTTAAGTAAACACAAGCTACTATAGTGACCTGCATGGAATCTTCACCACAGACCTTTTTTTTTTTGACTAAAGTTGTTTTTCAGGGAGTCTGATAGGGATTTTGTTGGCGTTTAGCAGTTTATTGAATAGTTAACTTTTGTTGACATGACAAGACAGTCATGAACAGTCTTGCTGGAGAGCATTGCTTTAGCTATTTTTGGTTCTAGATGATCAGTGAAGAAAAACAAATGCAACGAATAGTAAATTTCAACCCCCATGACATTGTCTGGCCTCAGAGATGCATTCAGCACATTCACTGATTTTACTTCACTTTAAGATGATGCTTTAGGAATAGCAATGTTGGTTTGTCGGTTGATCAGTCTGTTGGTTGGTGCAACCCTTTGGCCCGGACTGAAATATCTGTAAAAGTTGTGCAGACATTTGTTGACCAGGCTATGTATTCAAATACCTTAAAACTTCATTTAATAGCAGAGTCCCAAATAGCCACCTACCCCTTTTACTGGCCTGGAGTGTGAACACATTCTGACAAATAAACACAGGTCTACATTAAATGGTCTGGTTTTTATAGAAGTTCTTTGGATGTATAAAACCTCTTAAACCCCACCAAGTCACCCACTTTAGCGGCTTCTAAGCTGCTTAGATCGTTAATACAAATATTAATGTTTAAACTTATGATCAATATGTCAGTGGGGACATGCTACACACCGTTAGATCGGTTAGATTCTCCACAATTCAATCGTTCAGTTCATTTGACGGAATATCACAAGCCCCAAAGTCTAATAAATATAGATTTACAAAACAAGAGATGAAATAAAAAAGTGCAGTTACATTTGAAGCGGTTGTTAAGTCCAAATGTGTCCGTTCCTTGATTATAACTCTGTAAGGTTCATCTTTCAAAAGAATCGAAACATCTTTTCATAAAAATGAATGAATCCAAGTTATGAATCTTGTCATGTCATGTCCATCGCTCTCTGTCTGCTAACGTCTGCCACACTTCTCTCATCCTGCACCATGTTGTTCTTCTTGTTATGTTGCTGCCAACAAAATCAGCGCATAAGCGGTCTGTCGGAGCTAGATCAAATGAATGACTTTGATATTATTTGATCATTTTTATACAGGTAATATTCTGTTTGAAATAAATAAACTGTTTGATAGTGTTTTATTTCAGTTTTGTACGAGAGGAATTAAAGGCCTGTCCCAAATAAAGGCAGGGTCAATTCGGTGATTTTAGCAGATAAAAGCCTGGCTAGTAATCAAAGTTTTATGGTATAATAGCTTTGGTGATCCCCTCTAGTAGTGTTGTGGAGCTGTTTCCCTGAGTCCTTTTCCATTTAGTTTCCATTGAGCACATACCAGAGCGCAATACACATTCCTGCCATTAGTGTCATTTACACTGGGGACGCTGGATACATGTACCCACCACTTTTTGAAATGGGCTATTTTGTCCACATAACTTTTTGAATGTTAAAAAACAAATGAAATGATTTTAGGAAGGTTTATTTGCACAATAACAAAACATGCAATGCAATGTAAATATCTAAGAAACAAATGTACATTGTCCAATTTTGTGTTTTGTGTTTATATAAATAAACTATTCAACCATAAATTAGTGTGTAAAATGGGGGAGGACCCCCAGACCCACCAAATCATATCTCACCAGAAAATATTTATTTTAATATCTTCTTGTCTTGTTCTCATGACCCCATTATTGTGCACTGTCACATCTGGTCATTACACCCCTAATCTGAGCCCTTAAATGTCCCCACCACTTTTCAGCACAAAATGACACCCTTGATTCCTGCCAATGGTTTCACAGTGTCTGGCGAATGCCAGCAGGTGCTACACATGACGTAACATCTGGGATCATTAATATTCACCCCTCCAAAATTTACATACACCAGCCAAGGTTCAAGAGAAGCGCTCATACAAGCTCATCGAGCTATAGAGCTGGAGATTGTTCAGTATGTTTCACAGAATGTTTTTACCTCTGATGCCCTCCTGCTACTCAGCCTCAACTCTGTGAAGTTTCCTTATGGACAGATTGCTTTATTTGTTGCTAACACTTCAGTAACTGCTAGCTGCTACTAATGGTAGCTGCTGTTATCTGCTGCCACTGAACCAGCGGTCCAAATGCAGCATACTGAGACAAATTGAGACACACTATAGGTCTTGTCCCTGTCTTAACCAACCCCTCCCTTCTTTATGCTGGCAAAATCAGATTGCTTGAAAAGAAAGAATCACTGACTTGCATTGTTTGGTCCAGTTTTTGTGGCTTAGTTTTATGGGTATGAATAATTTGTGTATCTGTTTGTGTTGGTGTATGCATTTGTTAGATCCAAATCCATGAACATGATTAAAACCAGTGATTTAGCTCATTTAAAAGGAAAAGTTGTGTTTTTCTAACACTTTGTCACAACAATCAACATTTTACTGCTGCCAGAATGTAATTAACACAAAATACTATTTCACTTGGAGTCAAAACCGATAAAAAATTTGGCACAAACTGTCAAGGGCCGACCAAAACATTAATCTTGCCCTCTGATGCTTGTGTGCAACCCTCACTAATCATCCAAGCATTATCTTCTGACATTATGATTGGAAGTTTGACATGTGTGCGTATGCTTGTGGCACGTTTCACTGTAAAACAGCATAAACAGGAAATGCTGGTTTCCAGCCACATGGGGATGATTGGCAGAGAAAGTTATCATTCACAAGTTGACAGGAGCTTCTAAATGTTAGCAGACATTCAGTCTATGAAGGCTGAATTAAAAACAAAATATCAGTGATGCAACCAAACGACCATGAAGTGGCCTCCAGAACTAAAACCTCTTCACTTCTATGGTTGCTTTTTAGTGCTCTTATAAATTATTTCTCAGATAAACTGCTCAATAAAATTAAGGGAACACTAAATTATCACAGTATAACATCAAGTTAGTTAAACTTCAGGGATATCACAGCAAGACAACCCCCAAAAAGGGAATGGTGACAGACAATTGCACACACCAGAATCGGTGGGTCCGATTATTATTGCTGCCCCATTCTCTTCACTGATTAAAGCAAATTCACACTAAACACATGTGACATACGTGAAAGACCTCCTCCATGTGCTAGCCAATGGTACCATGACTGCTGTTCGTTACCGGGATGAAATCTTCAGAGCCATTGTCACATTTGCTGGTACAGTGGGCCCTGGGTTCCTCCTGGTGTAGGACAATGCCTGGCCTCATGGGGCCAGAGTGTGTAGACAGTTCGTGGATGACGGAGGCATTGACGCCATTAATTATCCATCACATTCGCTATACCTGAATCCAACTGAGAACTTCTGGGACGTTATGTACCTGTGCATCAGATGCCGCCGAGTAGTGCCTAGGCTGTCCATTGGCTCACTGATGCCCTGATCCAGGTCTGGGAGAAGATCCACCAGGACACCATCTGCCGTCTGGAGCATGCCCAGATTTTGTCAGGAGTGCATACAGGCACGTGGGGGCTATACACACCACTGAGTCACATTAAGTTTAACATCTTTACACACAGTAAAGATGTTAAACTTTCATTCATTGAGATATGATGTGTTCCCTAAAGATTTTTTAGCGGTGTATATAGTATGAAAATTACCTATTCAAACACCTGAATAGTCATTCAAATGTTAGAAGATTTAAAAGAGTCAAAGAATACTTACAAGACTATCTATGAAACGAAATTAAGTGAGTTGTTCAAGCTGTGGGTGTAGTGCTTAATGGCACAATTATCCATGCAGTATACTGTTATTGTGTTTTGCTCATAGAAAGTGAATAAGCTTTCCAGTAAAAACATCTGGTGTTACACTGGAAATAATGATGCAATTTACAATTCTAGTTTGTTTGAAATACAGAGAGGAAATGAGTAATTACCAATAAACACTGATAGCTAGTGTGTCACATGTTTGCTAGTTGTCCAGGTGGAAACAGTAGAGAGAGAGTTGTAGGGCTTCAATGTGCTATACAGTGGCAGAAACACTAATGAAATGGACACAAAGTTGTGAACATTCTTCATAAATTGGGAGAAATACTGGATTAGATCAGACAGTGCTTGTAGCAGCCAACTCCACTTACAGCATTCCACATTCACGCCGTATTTTCCTGAAAAAGAAAGCATTGCTCTCAGTGAAGCTTGATTAGATAAGCTTAGAAAAACACACACATCCATTAGAGCACCATGTATTCAGTGTTACTGAGCATTTTCATAAAATGCTATTTGGGCTGTAATAATTAAATGTAAGTGAATTCAATCATTTGAGGGTTTATCACTGTGTGTGAGTAGTTCGTAATTAGGAGGGATTTAGAAAGCTAAATGTTTTGATGAAGGTTTTTCCTGTCTGAGCTGTAAAAACAAGTTGACGTCAGTTATTTCACTGAACTAGTTAGCTCGCAGGCTTTGGTTGTTCTAATCATCAATTTGATTACAATTCACACCTCTGCCAATTGTAAAATGAGCTTTGCCTGTATTTATCATACCAAGCTCATCTGCGGCTTTTCCTTTTAGGATGACCTTGGCATTTATTTCACATGAGGGCAGCCGCATGTGGAGGTTTTGTGTGTGTTCCAGTATTTCTGCTGTAGTGATTATAGGATCTGGAGAAGACATGACATTTTCTTATTTTCTATGTGGTTCTGGATACTAATACAATTGTGTTTTTTAAACTGTGGTTGAGTTATATAAATTATAGCGAGTCAAATAAAAAGCAGAGATCTTTTTTTCCAAGAGTCCTCATCTTATTGCATTACATTTAAATGTCATTTTATTTGCGTCGTGCAGAAATGGAAATTATTTCCTCTTTTACTATGTGTTTTTCTTTCATTCACTTTCTCCAAAAGATACTTGGGGACCCATTCTGTGAAGCCAAGCTTTTGAATTAGTTCCCCAACTGTTGTGCTGTGAAAGTGCGCTTGAAATTTTTTATTGATTTATATGTAAATCAGATGAGCTTAATTAAAAATATGACAGTAATCATAAAATCTTATTTAATGCTCACCCACATGCTCACAAATTGATCTTCCAAGTATGTAATGTAAACAGAGATTCAATGTGGTTCACCTTTTGCCCCTCACCTTTCTTTGCAAGTTTTCTATTTGTGTAAGAGCAGTAACTCTAAATACAGAAGTAGTTTTTATCCCATGTGTATTTCCTGGAATGTATGGCCGGCTCCGCTCAACATATCCCGGACTGAATGATGTCAGTCTGTTAATCAGTGTTTCAGACCATTTGATCTTGCTGTGTGGTCCAAAATCCATATAGAGGTTTTTGTTTTTCATCATACAGGCTTTTCCTGGACTCCCTGATATGGAAGAAGCCGTGCTTTCTGGTGCTTTTTGTTTTGTGTTATTCTGCTGTTGTGATTAATTGTTTGGTCTATTAAATGTCACAAACTAGTTAAAAATTCCCATACCAGTTTCCCAGTGTCCAAGGTGATGTTGTCATAAATAAAACATCTTAACCACAGTCAAAAACCTAAAGATATTAAGTGTCAAAGACGACAAAAAACAGTAAATATTCATATTCAAGAAGTCAAATCTTGACTTTGTTTGAATTGTTAAAATAGTTGCAGATCCATTTTCAGTTGATGAACCTCAGCTTTCCACCTAAAACTCCAAAACACAGTAAATCTTCATATCTGAAAAGGTGGAATAGCATGTTGAACTAAAATAATATTGTCCTTTTTGTAATGGTCATGTCAAGTGTAGGGAGAAGGAATCAGCACAGGGAGACATCTGGGCATGTGCAGAACACATTAACGGGAATGTCATCAAGTATCATGAGAGTATGAAGCCACAGAAACCGCAAGGCCTGAGCGAGGACTTTATGGACCAGCCTGTAAAATGTCTCTACTGTGTCCAAAGCATTAGAGCAGGCTGTAAGCTGATTGCATTTATTGCATGCTCACTTGCAGAATCAGCAAATCTGAGCTCCTATGTCACACTAAAGCAAAGCGACACCTATGCTCTTCTTATATTACGTCCAAAATACTGTAATTCATAAAACAGCCAGTAGTCTAGTGTTTGTAACATTTCATGGACTGAAACAGACTGCTGGTAGAGAGAGCAGTAACACGGTGTTCTCCTCTCATTTTACAACCCCTCAGTTGTGAGACGATCTTGTGACACCTTGAGGGTGGTCTGACCCCCAGGCTGGGAATCACTGCACTCACACACTAGTCAGCATGTTGCTGAATGTCATGGGAATCCCCCTGATATTCTATACGTGATAGCACAAGCACTGGCAAAGCAGTGAAGTGGAATCTTTCCAAGACTTCACATCATTCTCCAGACAAATGTTTGACAGCAAAGAAAATAATTGTTTGTTTAATTGCTACTGCTTGGCCTTTGAAAGGAGTCAGTGGATTTTGGTCGGTGAATATAAAGATCAAATCAGCACAAAATGTCTTCATGAGCTGTCGCTATGACAGTTTTTAACAGGGTGTACTTACAACAAAATAAGTTGATTGTAAGTCGTCCAAAATGACATGTGTCTGTTGGAAAGTACGACATATACTATTTGACCGTTCCCCTAAAATGACATTTAAGTGTTGGCAAGGTCCAGAACTTACATACTTTAATTAAGTTACTTTACGTAAGTCACATACTGTTCAATATGTGGTAAACATTGTGAAACAGTGGTAGTTTGGTTAGCTTTAGGCAATAAGACTACTTGGTTAGATTTAGGAAATCTAACAGGGTCGCAGGGGGCTGGAGCCAATCCCAGCAACCATCAGGCGAAAGCCGGGGTACACCCTGGACAGATCACCAATCCATTGGAGGGGAAAAGATCATGTGGTTTAAAATAAGTACTCGGCACTTGAACATCGGTCTCCTGAGTGAAAGTTCTTAGTTTACTTGACATGTTCATCCACCCCACCACTCTGCTTACATGGACTTTGTCACTATTTATTCCACATCACCTGACTTCTTCTTCCATTAGAGAGTCAGGGCCTAACTAAAAACGTAAATATGGGTCGTAATAAGGTACTTGATAATCAACCTATGTAGCTGTTTTTCTGGTGAGGACAAGCTGGTTTTGAAACCTGTTAAATGTCTTGCAGCCAAGACAGGATGTGCTTGTCGTAAGTGCATCGTGATAATGACTCTGAGATGAGAAGAAAGCAGTGAGAGGATATGATGAGATAAACTTCATGAGTCAAAATATGTAAAAGAGAAATAATCTCATATTGCAAGTTGCAGCCTTTACCGTGTCCTAACTGAACACCACACGACCGAGCATCAGCAACAAAATCAGTTAGATTGCATTATTTTCTATTGGAATGTCCTAACTGGCCGCGATTGACACACTGCTCTGTTTGGGTTTTCCTGTCTTGTGTTAGGTTTTTTTTTTCATGTCTTGTTTCCTCTGTTCATTCTGTGTTCCAATTTTGTTTTTTGTGTCGCCAGGCTTCTGTCTCAGTTCTTTGTCTTGGTCCTTAGATGTGTTTACTAGATTCTTCCCCTTTTGAGTCACATTCTGTTTTACTTGTCCTGGTCCGTTGTCGTTTGTTCTGGTTTTTGTCCATTTTTGATCTGTCTTGTCAGAAGAAGTACACATTTAATGGAATAAGTGTGGACAGAGAGTGTCCAATGTTAAGCTTTGTAACACCTTAATCAGACACTCACTTGCTGTTTGGACACAATATTAGGGTCCCATTCGCAGATATTAACTGGAAAACTGTCATCTTAATAATAATCCTAACACCTCATTTGAAATTTTTTTGTGTCATTTGTGCAGCCCCCATGTTAATATGACAACAGTCTGGAACTAAAATGTCTTGTACTGTGCAGTTCAGTGATTTTGAAGGTCATGTAGTCTGCACTAGCTTTAAGAAATCTTGAATGTCTATGAAAGTTGGGGGGAAAATTGGTAAAGTGGTCCTTTAAGTCCCCGATGTCCCAGTGCCACTGTTATACCCTGCAGCTGTACCCACAAAAACAAGCTGAGGAATGTCAACAAAATGTAGGATCATATTTTACTTAGGCATTGGGAAAGGTCAGATTCTGGGCCCACTGACCTGTGAGTCCCCACTGCCAGCTGCTAATCAGCCTTGGCCAAGCCAGCCGCTGGCAGCTACCAGTGCCAGCACATCATCAGCGATGGGAGGCAAGGTTTCCACCACGTTAAACGTCTAAACGCTTTCAGATGAGAGAGTCCCTGACGTGGGCAAGCTCGTGCACACACAAATTAGGCTGCATTCAAGGCTCATGAGTGTTTTCCATCTGTCTGAGTAAACCACTCTGAGAGTTCAATTCCTTTATTTTCTGTCAGGCTTTTTAGAGGCAGATTCTCACCCATGGTGAGTTTGCTTAAGTACTTGTTCACCCTGTATAAAATGAAGCTTTGGTTTTGGGCTGAACTTGTGGGCTGTCAGGATAGGAATGACAAAAAGGATGTTCTAAGGTCCTTTTTATTCACAAATAAATCATGGTCTTAAATATGTTAGAGTTGTTGCTTTGTGTTCAACAATTTTGAGAAAATACATGTTGTGTCTCATGAGCCTTTTAATAAAGTCAAGCACATAATAAATGTGATAAATTACAGGGGAAGGAAGTGTGGAAAGAGGCTTGGACAGATCATTTGTGTTTGTTGTGACTCAGCATGACGCTCAGAGCCTAACAAAGTATGCAAATTGTCAGTTTTGTATGGTAATTTTGTATGTCTGTGATTAGAGCTGATGTGATAATTAATAATAATTGGGATCACCGCTCGGGGTGCTCTCACTTCTAAACAAAAACAGTCTGTTCCAAAACAACATGGGGAGTGTGGAAGGCAGCCACTCGGATCATAGCCAGAGGGAACAATAGTCACTTTGTGGTTCTGGTTTATCATGGCCAGCCTCACTGTTCCTATGGTCACCTCCTGCAGCTCCTGTCTATGGGCATTCCTGGCATACTGCAAGTCTGAAGTTGACATGGCCTTGTTTTATATATTAAAGTTGAATATAACACTTAGTTATTGCTTTTATAAGATCCCGGTGCCATGCTGGAAACTTTTATTTAGGTCCTGCTGTTTGAAACTGAACCCAAAATGCATGCCAAAATATTTCTGGATGCAGCCAAATCTACATAAGCACAACCTCCAATGTACTGTCCTGCCCATTGCGACACAATAGGGTTTGAATGGAGCCATGAAACCGACACAAGCCTGAAAAACAACAGCAGCCATTTTTAAGCCTGACGAAACAAGCAAAGTGCCTGTTAGTGTGCCTCTGACAGCTTTGCATCTGCATACAAATAAAGCCCCGTGTGTTATGTTTCTGTGGTCAGGGAGGAAGCTTATCATATCATGTCTAAAAGTAGATCTCACATACACACTGTGCAGCCTCTCTCTGTCAGCTGTGACATAATTGATGTCTTCCTCTCAGCACCGCCTGCCTATTTGTTTGATGACACTGCTCTCATTCCTCAGCACAGCTAACTGGATGTTTGGGAAACCCTCCTGTCCATATAAGTACAGACCCAGACGCCAAAAAGAGGAGGTGCCCATTTTTCCTAAGGAGGTCGCTCAACTGAGATGGCATTTAGTCAAAAGGAACTTGTAAAAACCCACTGTCAGAGCAGAAAGAATGACTGTGCTGTACAGTTTTGTTTTTGTTTGCTCTGGAGTTGTCATTGTACTGTATTTAGCAACAAGTTTGAAAAAAAGGGACAAGACCAGAGATGACAGGGGAGAATTTCCTGAGAGAGGGAAAGGGAAAGCCATCATGCTGATTAGAGTATTTAGTCTTCTCTTGCCCACTCTCTTCATACAGCATGAGTTTGAAGAGTTGATAAACTTATAAAGGAAAGATAGGTTGGGAGAGTGCACGCCCCATGTGCAAGGCTGAGTCCCTGCTGCAGCATGCTATATGTCATATTAAGAATCCACGCCTCCCGTGTAGGTTTGTCATTTGCAAAATCAGCTGGATCATGTCAGGAGTGAAGAAAAGGTCAAAACTGGATGCCACATGGTATTCTTGACAAGGCAAATCGTGTGGGTCATTGGCATCATGCCGGTGGATGCCTTAATGTAGCTCAGTGTCTCGGCATGAGATGGAGACCAGACGTGCATGTTTTCACTGTAAGGATCCTCAGTGTCCTCTCCACTTTCAGAGGAAGAGAAAGACTCCAGTAATGAAATGACCCCTCAGCCAAGCTGCATGTTTATTTTTGGCTGTGAAAGCAGCTAGGTGCATATAGACCAAAGGTTGTTTTTGTTTTTGAGTACAGCAAATGCAGGAGGCCATGGTTTTACTCAAGTACCTCTGGAAAGACAGATGAAACACATCCCTCAAAAGATGTCCTTTTTTTATCCCGGAAATCCATCCATCGTCAACCGCTTATCCTGCGCACAGGGTCGCGGGGGGGCTGGAGCCTATTCCTGCTGACATTGGGCGAAAGACGGGGTCCCTGAAATGATCGGTGCATATTTACAGATTCACATTCACTCTCTCTCACATGCGCGAACACACACACACTCATGCACTAACACATGCAAAAAACCCTCATGGGGCATCCTGGTGGTTTGAGCAAGGTTGAAGTTGTTTAAGTGATTTAAGAAAAAAAGCAGGAAAAAATATTAAGTAATGATTTAATAGCAGTTGTTTGTACATGTATATTTTCTGCCATAAAGGTGTCCAGAAGGTGCAAAATGCATCAATAGAGAATAAATGCCAAATAAGAACAAAATACATTGAAATTTAAAAGTTTTGCTAAAATTCATGTCACAATCTGTAACACAGCCAAAATGATCACTGAATCACAAAAAAAAAAGTTGAGAAAAATGTACAAAAATGCCCGAGGAGGGCCTAAGAGTTTGCAAAACTGAAACTGGCAATAATATAAACATTGTGCACAGCTGCGTTTTATGATTATTAATAAATTTGTTTATTCACATTAATCACAGGCAGGCTTCTTCTCTGGAAACCCATAAAATGGGTAAGTACCTTTTGAATGCACTCTCCCAGGTCATTGGGTTTCTACTGACAGTTAGTGCCAAAGTACGATCATGATAAAGTTTAACGAAAATGACAAAATGTGATCACAGGTAAACCCCACACAGCGCTAAGCTGTCACGCTACTGTTCTTGTTTCGGCAGGGGTTCACATTCCCAACAACTGATTCAGACACCAAAACTGATTTCCACACCAACTCTCAGTGTGTATCGGACATGCGCAGTATTATCCCTGTGAGACAGCAGTCAAACAACACTACCTCAAGCATGTAACCAGCTGAACTCTTAGGAAATGATTACACTGATGGCTGTCTGGAACTTTCTTTTTACAGTTTTACACTAAATCGGTTGTATTTGGAAGTCCGTAAACCAAATGATTCATACAAATGATAGCATCAAAATCTAACCACAAAAATGCTTGGTTAAAGTTACACATTCAATGTGCAGCCAGACCAAAAATAAATTTATGAAAACCTGACTTTCAAGTCCAAATAATTGTTTTGCTAATTTTATTTTCTTGTTATATTCAGATGGTTGGACAGAGATCAAAATCCAAATGAATTCCGTTTGCCTTCCTGGAATTATTATTATTATATTATTATTAATATAGAATACATTTCTGGGAAGAAGCACTTCATTATTCCAAGTCATAGCAAATCAAATCTAAATGAATCAATTAATACAACGCTCAGGTTTCACTTAGGATTCACCTAGCTAAAATTTGAAACCAAACCCTGCAGCTGGCAGTAGCATGATCGTGCACATACATGTGCATGATGATGACCTTGTAAGCAAAAAAACAAGGAGCCACCCGACATTGCTTCATAGCACTACTAGGCCTACTGGTTAAACACCTCAATGTACGTTTAAGATGATCTTGACCTGGGAAATACATAATCAAAATCAAGCACCAAACTTGTTTTCATTTCAGGAAAGAAAAATCTTTACTTGGATCTACTGCATGTAAATTCCAGCGATCAATCCAGTCTATATGAGCTCGATATTGTCTTTTATTCTTAGTGAAGCCTCCCAGACAGAGGACTGTTAAAGGAACTGTGCTTTAGCAGTTCCAGGAAATAAAATGGTGGACTGACAGTGGGAAGTGCAGCCTGATTTTGATGATGCTGAGGTTGAAAAGTTTGTAAACGTGTAGGGTGCAATTCAGATATGTTATATTGACTGCTAAGCAAACATGTAACACATGTCTGTGACATTGTTCATGAGGTAATCATCTTAAGTATGTGGCCTCAAATTATTCCAGGAAGTTTGACGAGAAAGAAAACTAAAATTTCTTTGTAGTTTTGGGGTGCCAACAGCATTAGTTATACCATGTGAGAAACAGCCAGTACTTTTTATTTGATATACTGTAAAACTTTGATCAATAGCCCGGGCTTTTATTTGATAAAATCACTGAATTGACCCTGCCTTTATTTGGGACAGGTTTCCATTTGGGACAGGCCTTTAATTTCTTTCGAACAAAACTGAAATAGGCTACTTTGAAACAGTTTATTTATTTCAAACAGAATATTACTTTTGTAAAAATGATCAAATAATATCAAATAGGCTACAGGTCATTCATTTGATCTAGCTCTGACAGACGGCTTATGGCTTTTATTTTGGAGGCAGCAACGTAACGAAAACAACATCGTGCAGGATGTGAGAAGTGTGGCAGACGATAGCAGACAGAGAGCAATGGACTTCACATGACAGGATTCATAAGTTGGATTAATTTTTATGAAAAGCTGTTTTGATTCTTTTGAAGGGTGGACCCTTACAGACTAAAAATCAAGGAACGGACACATGCGGACTTAACGAACGCTTCAAAGGTAACATGAGTCTGCGCTTTTTTCATTTCCATGCAGGTTACAATGGTAAATCTCTAAGAATTAGACTTTGGGGCTTGTTGTTTCTCTTAAATGAGCGGAACAATTGAATTGTGGAGAATCTAGCCAATCTATCAATGTGTAACATTGCATACTGACATATTGATCATACCTTAGCCTAATATTTGTATAAGCAATCTAAGTAGCTAAAGAAGCAGCTAATGAAGCTGCTAAAGAAGCAGCTAAAGTGGGCAACCCCGTAGGGTTTAAGAGGTTTTATACATCCAAAGAACTTCAATAAAAACTAGACCAGGCATTTAATGGAGACCTGCGTTTATTTGTCAAAATGTGATCACACACAGGCCAGTAAACGGGGTAGGGGGCTGTTTGGGACTCTGCAATTAACTGTTTTACGGTATACCAAGAAACCCCACCAAACTTGGAGAATTTAATGCCAACCTAATGACTTCATGGCAACTTTTAAGAACTAGATTACTCAAGCCAAACTGGATTTCTATGAATGGTTTCATACCTCACATCACCAATTTCTGGTATTCACAACTCCACAAGGTCGTGCACTTCAGCTCTGCGAAGTGATCCTTCATCTCATTTATAAATCAAGGTCAGTATTTTTGGTCACAACCCCACCCTGCCCCTCTTTGACATTCTTTTTCCTCTTACCTACAGTCCCTCCCGTGTTCTCTCCCCTTTGAAGCACTATTTTGATGAGGAATGGTGTTTTCCGTGCGTTAAACATTTCAAAGCCAGGGTGGCGAGAGCGATCAAAGCGAGTTTGTGGGCTCATGACTCCCACTGCCTCCAATTTCTCCCCTCAGCCTCATAAACCTGAGAGGAAGATGTTTTGGTCAGACGCTTAAGACCTTTGTTCCTCCTTGTTTTTCAGTGGATGTGGCCTGATCCAATGTTGATGAGACAATGGCGATGACACCTACTCACCCCGCTGCTGTCTTTTGATAGTAAAGTCAGGGCTTTCCTGAGGAATCTGCCAAGGCAGGGCTCTCTATCCTTGTCTTTGAACATGCAGCAGGTTCCCATTAGGAAGACTTGAGGGGGGTGACGACGACTGGGAGCGATGAGCCCTTAACTTTATGAGGCCCGCTCCTCATCCTATTGTTTTAAGATGATGCAGGGTGTAATTTAGGAGATGTAGAGACAGAACAGATGCATGGAAACCCGCAAGCTTAAAGACGTTTGAACCCTGACATGTGGGGGAAAGGGGAAGGATGGGAAGAATTTATTGCTTAAAGGTAGATACAGGGAGGATTTCTGCAAAGTGGCAATTACAGTTGAAGAGGATTTCATCAAGTCCACACTTCATAAATTCTCCATGGAGATAAACTATTCAAACCACCAACGTTCCTGCAGTATATATTTTTCTCCATTTAAACACTCATGATGTATTTTTTCCCCCAGAAATATGTGAAAGATACACACTTAGAGCATACTTAAATAAGTGCAGGTGTGTAATTGTGTAAGTTTTAATGTTTTATTGTTAAACAGCCACATCAACATATTAGCCAACAGCTGCCTATTTAGACAACAGACTCACTGCAACATTAGCATTCACTATAACAAAGTCCAATATTTACTCTCCCTTTGTCTGTGTGTTATTTTCCACAAACTTTTAAGAGTTTGTGGAGAACAGACAGCTTTTAAGTGAGCTGAACGGCCACTTTTCTGAAATGCTTTTATTCTGAAGCCTTTAAACTGCCTTTGACCTTGCAGGTGAGATGACAATGAGAGAAAGTCTGCTCTCCACTGTTGGTCAGTGCATATTTCATCAACAAAATCCCTCATGGATGGGCAGACGACGTTCTCCAAAAAGGAAAATGGCTTCAGGATAACTAAAGTCTCCTCACACAATAACACTGTTGAGTGTGAGAATGAAAACAACTGGTGAAAGAAGGCTTAGTTTTGTCAGACTGGCTGCATATGATAGAGGTTATGCACCGTCCCACAGCAATAATTACCATCAATAAGAAATTGATGAATAGACTCCAGATGTTGAATTAAACATTCCCAGCCCTCCCTTTGTGTGATTCAAATGCAGGATATGCCATTTTGCAACCTCTCGTTTGCATCCCCAGTCACCGTCTTCTCTCCACAGGGGCTGGGGGGCTCCTGCTTATTCATAACAGAATGAATTGGACAAATAACACATGGATTCTGAAATTTACTGAAATAAACACATTGTCCTTTAACTGCCTGAACTGTCTCTACCTTAGATGATGAGGGTAGAACAAGTATATACTGTTTAGCATCTTCCAAGGCTACTCATTTATTATTTATGTATATGCTGTCACGATGTGTAATTTTCTGTGTGGTTATCTGTGACAGTTGATTCCCTGAGAATTGTCTGCAGAACAATAGGCATATCAGCGCCACTGTGTGAAGCTGTCAAGAGAACAAGAACATTGCGTTTGTGGACTTCATACTGAAGCATCTCAACACTGAAACATTTGCAGCATTGTGAATTTCAGCTGGATCTTATAAAGTCTGTAATAGTTGAATCAGTGGTTCCCAATCTGGGGGCCAGGCTCTCCATGGGGTTGCAAGATAAATGTGAGGGGCTCTGAGACGATTAACAAGATAGGAAACAAAAAATGCAGCATTTCTGCTAAACTAATTTATCTTTGACTTTTTATTGTCAATTGCAGAACAATTTTACAACTTCAGGCCTACAAAAACTATTAAAGTGAAACATTTTCAGAAGATAACAACAACAGCTCACCACTTGTAGACATATCTTTGGCTCAGGGGGTAGAGTCTTCCAGCAGCAGTTCCTCCACTCCACTGTTTATTTTAAAGCATGAAGTATGATCACGGTCATTCCCTAATCTTAACCTGCAGAGACCATGTGGTATCCAACAATAATGCTGCGGTGATGTGTTGAGAAGTGCATAGGCACTAGACAACTGTTACAGTCAAATGCATAAGAACTAGACACTACAACCAAACACCCTGGTGTCTCTAGGATCTTGTCACAGTTTAAAGCTGGATGTTCCGTGTCCCCACAAGTATTTGTAACACTAAAATGTCCCAGTTTTCAACCTTTACTACCAAATAATCACCACAATTAAAATAATAATTATAATATACCTGCATTCACGTTCTGTTAAATGACATTTATCACGTTCTGTCCCACTCATAATTACCTAGCTCAATATAAAAACATAAACAATGCTCGACGAGTCGGAATTGAAAACTCATTTGGCTGTGTTTGGGTCAATCAATGTGTCGTGTCAAGGCAGTTACTATCATAGCGTCATAGCTTACAGCTCTCTCTGACAAAACCTGTCAGTAAACTGTTAGCTGTCATGCCAAAGAAAATGTCTGTCTAGGCATTTTTGTTTTAATAAACAACTTAAAAAGAATTATGAAAATAGTCAACTAATCTCAATTCATCTCAACTAATTCTGCTATAGATTGTACAAGGATGACCTTTGAAATAGCTCAAATGAAATATGGCGTTTTGCGTTGACCATTTTTATCTTCATGTATCTTCTTTGCTGAGTCATTCATCTACAGCAGCCTATACAAATCCATGCAGTTTATGTACACTTAAATTACTCCAAACAACCTGAGTGAAATTTGCTAAATTTGAAATGTGGCTTGTTTGTATTTAGCATCCTGACGATAAGGACAGAACGATCGTTGTGACTTGTGAAAACCTGCTATGCAATCTTGACTGGAAATAGATGTTTACTTTACACAGTTGCCGAAGTTTAGCAAAATACTTTCCATGAGCTGCAAAGAGAGGTGCCTGTGCATCTGACTGGGAACGAGACTCAGTCTCTGAGCGTGGATTTACCTGCCTTACATTACGCTTGTGGAGGACAGACTTGATAGTGTGTGACTGAGGTTACTGATGAATACCATCTTACAGACAAACCCTTCTGCTCTTAGATCCTATTGATTAATGAGGCATTCATATACCTGTGTAAATTAATTAACTCCGGGCAACGAGTAAAATTAGGTTTTTAATTTCATGTTAAATACAGTCAAATGAAATGACTACATCAGCCTCTTTTCCTGGCCATGAGGGTATAAATAGGTTGTGCTGTTGTGGAAGGGATAATCCACAAGGAGCCACGCTGATATAGAAAGTAATGCATGACATGGGGGCCAAGAGCTGGTCAGCCTCTATAGAGAACATTATTTTATATGCCAGAGGTCTTAGCGGATTATCCCACATATGGGATAGCGACCAAACATGTAGAATATTTATCCTTATTATAGAGCAATGCATTCTTAATACTTGTCAACTTTAGAATGGACTTTGCCTTACTTAAAAACCCAGTAACAGCAGAAATAAGTCGCCCACCAGCTATGAGTATTAATTTTCAACAGCAACCTGATAATAATGAACATCCTCCAGCAAATCAGAATCAATACTTGCCATAGTGGACATGATGTGCCCCGGAGGAATGATGATTCAAAGCTAACACCTAATGATACAATACATAAATGGTTTTACGTGTTTACAACAAAAGTGTCTTTGTTAGGTTAATTCCAGTCATCTGTAGTCACCAAACACATCGTAAGCCAATATCAGGGAGATACCTGTGACATATGAACGATTTTGTCATCGTTTCATGTCACTTACTGGTTAAGGAGATCTTTGGACTTTCTTAGTTCCAGTTGGCAACGTGTCTGCTCAGAGAGCATGGGAAAGAGTTTCTCCCCAAAAATTGGGTAAATTTGGGGTTGTTCCCCATCTTAGTTATGTAGCAAAGGAAATAGGAGACAGGATGAGGACAAGAAAAGAGGAAAAGTCAAGCAGTGACTGACCATTAAGGTTCCAGGAGCTATGGAGCCACATGAGGAACTGTGACAATTGGGTAAATTAGTTTGACAACAGATTAAAAGACAGATTTTTTCTTTGTAATTATTGTTGCACGACTGAATAGATGCAAATAATATGTGCAGAGGTGGAAAAGGAGACGGAAAACGCCTGTAAATTAGCCAGTCTGCTGAATGTTCAGTTCACTAGAGACTCCCTCTCGTTTTCTGTCATTCACATACACTTTATCTTGCTACTCTGACTAGCTGAGAACCAGGAAACAAAACTTTGTTCTTAACATTAGTACACATCAACAGTAACTGTCTGTCATCCCAATATTGATAATAGCAACCACTACTTGCTTACTGTGTAAATGAGGCTGCACATAAGTTGTAGCAGCTCATGAGTTTTGTGTTTGACAAACTAGGTGTGTTCAGCACTGCAAAGTTTGTCCTGATGGGGCCATTTGATAATACTACCCGCAGAGCACCAGGAACTATGGCTAAGTAACTAATTTTATACCCTGGTTCATCCAGTTGAAACACAGGTAGAAGTTCCTGAAATCCTTCCCGGTCTCCTTGAAAAGTTCCTGTAGTGGAAATTGGCCATAATGTTGTGTTCAGGGAGCCTTGGTGAAAGGAAAAAACTTGTCTCACATTGTTTCTGTGTTTGTTCTTTTCCTCTTTTCCTGAGTTAAAGGCTGTCATATGTTTTGAAAGTTAGAGAGAAAGAAGAAACAGCAAGAGGGGAGAGCTGGAACTCAGCATGAGACAAAAAAAGGAAACAGGGCCAAAAAGAAAATGATAGACAGTGAGAGGGTAGGGAAAGTCAAGAAAGAACATTTTTTTATTACATGAACGAGCTGTCAATTCGGCCTTCAGCTGAGACCTGCCTCCGCCAGCAAAATGTTGGTTGACTTTACACGAAGTATCTCTACAGCTGATGAATCATTTACACTCTTTCACACTCTTGTTATGATACATCACTGCTGTTTTCCTCTCCAGGTACAGTGAGTGTGCAGATTTTCTGTTACAGCTAACCAAACTAAACACAACCTCCCTGTATTCTGGTTTCTTTGGCTTCACAGCATCGACCTGGAGCCCACATGCAGCAGCAGTTCCTGTTTGCTTTGCCAGGAGTCGACCGCCAGAGACATGTATTGTAGGTCCAGACCTCCGGCTCAGGCCTGAAAACCCCTCTGTGCCAGGTCTACCTTTGTCAAATTTTAAACATACCTCCCCTGATCAGAACCGGATCAGAACCTCTCTGTGGAGCCCTAGAGGTAGAGTCCACGATATTACCTGTGGGAGGTCTTCCTGGGTGTTGGACAAATTGAATTTCCATATGGATATGTGAGGTTTGACCTGCTTCCTGTGAGTGGTCTTACAGAAGTTCTCTTTCACTGTTTCTTGAGCTCCGCGTGAGGTTGAGGTGCCATAAACAAGTCTCCCAGCACAGATCCATTCAACGAGACGTTTTACTCTCCCTGTCTCCTCCTGTTATTATCCCCTGATACTTGAAACAAATTGCCTCGCACTCATCTGTAAGCATTTCTCTTGCATTTTTATTGGCTGAGATATGATTTACTGTCCGTTCTGTTTAGACTCTGCAGTTGTCTGCCATATATTCTCTCGTCTTCTCTTAATTTTCTCCCACAAAGGTTTTTTCAAGGATAGCAGTCATTTTTTTGGCTACTGTTTTATATTTATTTCTTGCCACTATGAAGGCGGCAACCAAAGTTACAGATAAGTCATGTGGTCTGAGTTCTCAGCATGCTGAAGCTATTGACTTGAGTAGTTTTCCTGTTCGGAAAATCTATAAAAGATGATAATATTATGACTTCGAGCGATGCAACCATTTTCATCCTGTGGCCTCAAAAAGAACAAGTCACATGTTGTGACACGTTTAATCTAATGTGTGTGTGTTTGTCTTTCAGAACAGGAGTTTCTGTTGAAATATAGTTGGTGTTTTTTTGTTTGTTTTTACTATACAACAACAGCACACAACAAACCAAGATATGAACTGAACAAACTGACCTCACTGAATTAGTGTTGTGCCGTTCAAAGAACGTTTCATTCATTTGACCTAATCTTGTATGTGACTCAGGAGGAACGTGTTGTCTCAGCGAGTAATTTGTTCATTTTCACGCATGCGTGAATAGTCTTGGACTCTTACGTTCACTCGTTACATAGCAGCATGGATGGGCTCCGTCCATGCAGCTGCAGGAAACAGCTGCATGAAACAGAATTGATTAGTTCATTAGTTCAGAACTGCCAAAAAGAGTGAAAGAACTGCTGTGTTTATATGTGTTTATTTCTTTGTTCCTCTCTCTGTGCTGGAGTTCTTTAAGAACTTGGTGGCTTGATCCAGACTATTATTAAATTGGTTGAATTTTAATAAGAGTGTGTTTATTCATATAGTGTATCAAGCTTATTACTTCAATATATTTACTGCAAATCTGAACGAGATTTGAATGAATGAGTCTGTCAAAAGACTCAAACTTGCCATCACTACACTGAATGAGAGGTAAGAGAACACACATATATAGTGGCTTGGCCAAACCAATTTACACACAAGGGGAATACAAAATGGACGCAAACTACAACTTCTACCAAGTAAAACAAACTAAACCCGTAATCCCCCTCCAACATGGCAGCACATGGTGCTGCTTGATTGCCTTTTTTCCACCAGGACAGACCTCTCTCCTACATGGTAACACAAGAAACAATGATTAATGTAACAGAAAATGTTTACTTAACACTACAATGTGAATATGTGTGCACTCTGTTTAAAGAGTGTATGGCTAAAGCAAAAAATGTATATTATAACTCAAACTGTGTAATCTGTAATTTGAAATTGTGAATTGTTTGGGGTGTGGCTAACTGCAAAAATAACTTAACCTGTGTACTTAAAACAGGGTAGCCTTGTGTACTGTATTATTAGGTACGCGACTATCTCTGCTATCACGGCTGCCATCTTGGTTCTGTTAGATGTAACTGTTGGCTTGTTTTTTGTGGAACTTCCGGGTTCTGATTGATTACACCACCAGAAGTACCATAGACATCTCCTCGTTTCAAGTCTCCATCTTTCTCGTTGAAATACTGGCATTGTGAGTCACAATCGTTTAGTTTTTTTGCTGAAAGTGAGTAAAAACATTCTTTAATAGAAAATTAGTTTAATTGCTAAACTACAAGTGAACGAAATTTTAATGAATTTGAACGACAACCTAGGGATTTTTATGGTCTGCCAAATCTGCTCCGATTGACTAAAGGTGTGTTCACAATGAAAGCGAATTTAATATTCACCTCACTTTACTCCCGCAAGTTTGACCCCTGGACATTTTGAATGATCACACACAACGCGTTTTAAGCAAATAAACCCAGCCTGTGGATTCTACAGCTACATGAACCCAAAGTAAAACCTTTGCTGTGATTTAATTGCAATGACCGGATCATACTGATGCCGAAATAACTGCAATATGATGCCGTTTTGTTTGTCTGTCAGGAGGACAACTACTTTAAAATTTTTTGTTTTTCTGACTGGAGTTCGATCAGGGCTGTGCTATGCTAACCTGTACACAGTAAAGTACAACGATAGCCGGAATAAAGTTACAGACACACATTTTCTCACCAGGTAGTTCAATGTCCTTAAGTAATCTCCAGTTTTGTCCATTTTTTATACAAAAATGAAGTAGTAGTCCTGCAGACCTCTGGTGCCATCCGACGCTAACAGTGGAACCAGATGTGCTCGCCTGGTCCTCTCCAAACAACGCTCCAAAGCCGCCGGAGACATTTGGACAATCACACCGCTGATAGGCTTTGAAAAATTTGAACTCGCGCGAACCAGCAAATTTCGCGACAAATGCCTCATTCATGCCGCCCGGAGCAAATTCACAGGAATTTGTGTCTTTGCTTTGACTTTGTATGTAATCAAGCCCACGAAAATGCTGGCTTTGCTTTCAGTGTGAACACACCTTAAAAATGTAAGAAGCAGTCAGCAGAGTGTGCTATAGCCGTGCCATAGGGTCACACCTTTTGTTTTGATTTCAGTGGAAAACAGAGGACAAAATAAAGTGACCACTTTCGGCTTTCAAATGACCAGTGTTGCAATTATTGAACCTATAAACATGGTCTTTGCATCATTTTAAAGGATATTTCAAGGTCTTTCTATCTGTACAATTTGTCATTTAACCATGTTGAATTTTTTTTCCCGCATACCTAGTATTACCAATGCTGGCTGTTACCCTGTGAGGCTTGGGCCATCAGTCTTTATGAGCAATTCAATCCAGTTGATTTAAAAGGTGAATTAAAATGTGTTCCATGCCAGAGAATAGGTTTAAGCATTGAAAAGAAAATACTTTCTCATCTCTAAATATCAGGCATTTTTGGTCCTTTGGTATTACTGTATGAGCTGCATCATTAGCACTCTAGCCACAGGGGTAATTAATCATTGAAACATGCTGCCATCTAAAGCCGGGCCTTGATGTAATAATTTGTAACCACTGCATCCTGGGAAATCTTGCAGTCTGAACCAAGCATCCAAGGAGAGGAAAGGTGTAGGACAAAAGTTGAATCTAGTTAACATTATGCTAATGCACCAAAACGACAATGTGTTATTTTCAAACTTCTCTACTGTCTGTGGATTATTTTCCTATCTTTATTCTAGGGTGTGGTCTTTCAATTTGAATTTAATGATTTCACGTTCAGATTTTGTAATGCTTTCTCTTGTAACCCTGCCATCCTGCTGCTGTAGATACTCACTAGAGCCCCCTCATGAATAGATGAGAATAGTTAAGTGATTAAGAGTCTGCAAAAAATGCTCTATTCATTTCTGTCACACCTTTTTGTAGGCATTCAGCTTTAGCCTTTGTTATAAAGCAAAATACTTGTGAGCCATTTCTTCAGTAAAACAAGCCACAGATAGGGATTATTTTATATTCTTTATTCAGGAGTGTAGTCTTTCAATCTGAGAGCATGACTTATTGATTTCACGTTCAGATTTTGGAATGCTTTTCCACAAAACCCTGCCCTCAAAACTCAAACAGCCCTTGCTTGCTCTTAAATTTGCTTTGCTTCTGCTCGAACTCTGTGCTCGCTCTCAGATTTCTGCTCTGCTGTCTGGTATTTCGTGCAATAACGCTGTCAAAATCCCCACACCAATAGAATGCCAGGTGTTGGCCAATGAAACGATCTCTGTCTCGTTACGGGCATGTTCGCTTTGCTTCTTAAAGTGTCTGTTATGGGCGGTAACTCTATAACTGGGTTCATCCAATCCTGCCATCCACGGCTTTATTATGTGCTTCCTTTGCTTTCTTTACAACTTTAGGAATAAAAGGAGAGTTAGTGCGGGGGGCCAATGCTCTACTGAGTATCTACAGCCACAGGACGGTATATCTGGGAGTCAAAATAAACTGCAGTGTTCATGGAAATTAAGGAACATGTCAAGTTATTCATTTATTTGTTTTTAATGAAGAAATAAATTGTTTCAGTGTTAGAATTGCCACCAGTCAGAAGACATCAAGATGGAGAAAGGTAGAGACTGTCAATTTCCTCCACGGTTTTCTCCACATTTTAACGTTGAATTTATTGATCTAATCTCTTTCCAGACCAAATAACCTGGAATTTCTCCATCTCTTCTCAAAGTGGAGCACCAAAACTGTAGATTTAAAATGTTGGACCAAGATTTCTGTCACGAGTCCATCGACCTCCAGCGGGTTACAAATGTTTGTTCCAAAACGGAAGAAAGGCTGGAAAATCCGTCTTAAAAGCCAGAAATCATCTTGACCTGGTAAAGTACTTGTTGAGTCACTGATATTGATCAACAACCCCATTAACCATCCAGAGAAATATTACGGCCGTTTTGACTTATGGGGCTGTGAAACCTTTTTCTCCCACATAATCCATAATTATGAGTCAAATCAGTATCATCACATGTAAGTCAGGTCTGTCAAAAATGACCAGTGTTGACTAAATAGCTATTAAGAGCTGTCTTAGTGATATTTTTGAGATATATGTGTGTTTTTAGATGTTTTATTCAGACTTTTTTTTAATCTATGAAGTGAAGATTTGCAGCTGAGAGAAAGAACTGAAAGTGACTTCATTGCCAGGTCAAATAAATCCTAATAATTTCATACTTGGTTTTGGAAGCTGCTCTGATGAAGATGTATTAATCTCCAGAGGATAATTCTGGGAGGAGAGGCACATAGTCTCCTCCAGAGATAAATCACTTTCTGGCTGATGGGAAGTCTTCATCCGGCCAGCAGACCGTTACCCCTTTTTAAGTCACATCACAAGCAAAACATCACAAAATACAAGCCCTGTGGCACTTCTGGTTGAGAGAAGTCGAGGTATTTTTGTGGATAAATCCAGTGCTTGACAGGCCGGCCGGGCCTAATTACAATGCAAGTATGATTGGAGGATGTTCGGGGTAGCGTTTTATTGAACGGTCAGTTCATAAACTGGCCGAGTGTTGTACATCACTGAGCAGCACCTGGGCCTGAACATACAGTAGCCGCCCCTGTGTCCTGAAGTAAGGGGAATACAGGTCCACTGTGGCGGGATGCTGACCTCAGTCTCCTCCACCTACTTCCCCTGATGGACAGTTTGTCTCCTCTGCAGGTGTGCATCAGCCTCATAAAGAGATGTCTGTGTGTGTCATGTTTGCCCTCCACCCGTTTCATCATTTAGCTATCGGAACGAGAAAAAAAGCACTGTGGGAGGAAAAGCGGCTGGTCCTCTAGGTTTACCAATTTATGAAGCAGCTTTCATGAGTGAGGGGGCCCCCGCTGCAGTTCCTGTCGAACACACAGCTGTCTGTTTGCGAAGGGAACGCTCGTGGTCTGTGGTGGCTGGTTGCCCCGTGTCCGTGCACTCCCCTCCTTCAATCACACATACCACTAACTGCAAATTCACCCTTTTTTGTCTCGCACGCCTCCCTACAGTCCCTTTAATTCTCACTCGTTCCCAATCTTGTGTCTGCCTTCACGCTCGCCTTGAATGTTTTAACACAGAGGGAAAATAAACCACCATATACCACTGCCCGGCAGTCAAATCTCCTCCGTTTAGGTTGTGATTCAGGGCTTAAGGGATGAAGTGTGAGGGGGGCACAGCAACTGAAATGCAATTGTAAACTTAGCTGCCTTGGAAATGTTTACCTGGACATCCCGTGTCATACTTTCCTTGGGTGTTGCTGTTCCCCTCTCTTCGACCGCAGAATGGTGCCTTTGTGTGTGAGAGTTCAGCACTCTTTGCACTTTCCTGGCCCCTTGGCAAGTCTGTCAAGCAAGTGCTTCATCATATCCCGGCACGAGAGGAATGGTTGTTACCTGGGCCCCCAAAAGTCCATGTGATGACCATCACCCCTGTACTTATTTGTGTAAACCCCTAGGAAATGTGTTTTTAAATCATGCTAATCCACCCATTTTCTTGCCTGATGTTTTCGTGTGTTAAATTGGGAGGAAGTGCATTTCAATTGAATTTACCTGCTCGGGTAACTCAGTGTACATTTGCTTTGGCACCCACTGAGCCGGGCTTTTCTTTGTACAGGACTGGCTTTCGTGTGTTATATAATGACATGACAGATGAAGGAGTGAAAGTATAGTTAGAAATGGAAAAAGATTTATCATTGCCAAAATAATTTCCACACCACATCCATTGAGTTGAAGTCACAAATGGTTCCAGAGGGGTTTCAGTATTTTTGTCACAAACCTTTGGCTGCACCACTCTCTGTGGTTCACTTTGGATCCCTCCTCATCTCTGTTCTGGTTCCAGTTCTTGGACTGGCATTTATAAATGTAAAACGTCAATGTAAATTTAGCGATGTTTTCATTTTACATGTATTTTCACCATGTAATCAAAATTGAAAATGAAAATGCCTGTCTGCTGTGAGTTCTAGGAGAGGTCGCGATAGGCCTAACTGTAAAAATGCTCTGTATGGGGGGGTTCCTCTGAGGGAGCTTTGGTGGTTTACTTTTAGTATTGTTCTAGTCTGCAAAAAAAACAGGAAAGGCATGATTTACAGCCACCAAAATATCAACAGTATGAAACAACAACTTGACATTTTTAAGGTATAAGTGTGAACTCTGGACTCAAAACCTAATTTGGGTGTATAGTGAGGATGTCTACATGTGTTTCTTCTCATACATCCAATAGTCACTCTCCTTTTAGCTTTGATTTGGTCTCCACCAACTCCTGAGGGAAATATCTGGCTCTTCAGCTGCTAAATGCTCCACTATGTTCACCAGCACTAAATCAGTCTGGCTACTGTTTGGTGCTGGGCTGGTGATGTACTATGGGTTTATCAGAGGTGTTTTCCTGAAAACAGCTGCCTTGTCTGGAGAAGATGTTGATGAGAGTGGTGAGAGTGAACCAAAGCATTAAAGCTGCAGGCCATAAAACCAAAACAATTAGCTGAAAGACGATACAGTTCTCTATAGAGCTGAGAGGAACTGCAGAGTTGGGTGATCATCTGTGGGTTTATTGATAGAACATAGTCATTTAAAAGCATTGATTAAGGCAGCTTTAAATCTGTTAAGTGATTCATTTTAAGTGATTATATCATTTATTCCGATGGTTTACGTTTAGTTGTAGTAACATAAGACAATCCTGGCCATTAATTGATAATAAAATATTGGTTCTAGTTCACATGCAACCATGTAGATTTATGGCACCCCTGTAACAACAGTATTATTCAAGACCTTCTGATTTGTATTATACTCTGACTGATGCTGGGACCAAGGGCCTCAGGGTTTCTGAGGCTTCAGGGGCCTTCAGGGGCACAAAATGGCCCTCAGGCCAGGGCCAACTTGGGTCAGTTTACTACGTACTAGGACTACAGACTAGCGCCCATCAGATAAGATGTCCCAGGACATTCCTGAGTGGCGGGCCCCCTCCTCCAGGGCCCGAGGAGGGATAGCGCTGGGGAAATGGCTCCCTTTGGAATGCTGGGATTTGATAGATCCGTTGGAGGATCAGGCTAAACCTGCAGAAGCTGATCTGGACTCTGGTCCAGCAAGTCCTATTCTCTAGAAACACAGGAAAGATTTAAGCTAATATTATGAGAGATTTGTTGTTCTGTGTTGTCAACACTATCGCACTTAAGAATGCTATTTGTTTTTGTTCCAGCAGTGGAAATTTGTTGGCTCTGATTCATTTAAACTTTCATAAATGTCATATATGAGAGCTTTTGTTGAAAAACATCTCAAGAGTACATTTTTTGTGAATTTTCTCTTGATGTGGTTTAAGTTTCTTAATTTCTTCATCCGTGGTAGCTATCCCTGCTCATGCTTATAAATCGATCCTTCTGCTTGTTTTGCTTTTGTGTTTTCCAAACAACTGTCGGGTGGCAGCTAGAAATGTAAAACGCAATATAAAGGATACAGTGGGACTCTTTATAAGTGTATGTGTGTGTGTAGGTGTAGGTAGATATTCTGGGTGAGTCAGCATAAAATTCATAACTGGTAGAGGGAGTTTATTGCTTTTTGAGGCTAGTCTCTCTCTTAATCTTTCTCTTAGTCTTTTAATCTCCCCACCACCCAAAAATATAGTTGGCTGGAAATGTGTTTCTTGTAAAACATATTTAGTGGTATAAACAGAAATTTAAGGAATAAAGGTTGGTGTGCTACTACAGGTCTGTTATGATATCAGAGAGAGGGCCAGTGTAAACACTGACACTGATCAGTTAGCACTTAGAGCCAACTTAGACAATTTATACAATTAATAACATTTATAAGAATAATAGAAGGAGTCCATCCTGACATATTTGCTGGATTCTTCTAAGTTCTTTAAAGCAGCCACTGGTTAGATGCATCAAGGAGCACCCTCTGGGGCTGAGAAATTAAGCCAATGCAGAAGTGCCAAAATCTGCAGTTCATTAGCCTATATGGCCAAAAGAGGATGGCTCCAAAAGTGAGTCAATCGCCAAAGACCACCATGTTAAAATGTTATTTAACCTTAAATCAGAAATAAAATGTTTTGGTACAAAAAATGTTTTGGTCTGTAATTTCCCTATTCATGACAGCGAAACTTACACATCTTTAAAGTTATGCATAATTAAGGACCCGTGTCCACCAAAGCGTTTTTTTCTGACGCAGGTGTCTTTTTTTCAATTCATACCACTGGGAGCGCCGCAATTTTACAAGCTGGTAAAAACAACAGCAGCATAACGAAGCGCTGAGTGTTTTTTTTTCGGTCGCCGAGAGTTGAAAAATGTTCAACTTTGGGAAAAACGCTGCACTCATCAATGTCACTTTTTACCCAGCTGTCCAATCACAGTAGAGAAGGGGCAGGACAAATACCACACCGTAGCAACGGTTACTATCCTGGAACCGGGCTTTATCGAACATCAGCTCTTGGACTAAACGTTGGTACTCGCCGAGATGTTTCCTCGACCAAAACATGTCAGAAACCCACACAGCGGTCCGTCCTCTCTCTCTACCTGCTTCAGCCTTCTCTTCATACAGAGCAAAGGGCCAGAGCAAGTGTTCTATTCTGTGTTGGCATTTTTACATCCAGTAAAGTTTGGTTGAACTACTTGCAACAAATGCATAATAGCAACCAAAGCAGTAGGTAAAAACGCTGCGCCTCAAAAACGTCCGCTAGCGCCCCCTGCTGGGCGTTTTCAGAACAACAGAAGGCGTTTTCCTGCTGGCAAAAAACGCTGTGGTGGACACGGGCCCTAAGGGCAAGTCACTTTGAGTGACGGGTTGATATTGCCACGGTCTTCGTTTGGCCCACATCAGCTCCAACTCTTTGCTCATTTTTGGATTAGGCAGGTCAGGCACTGCCAATATGGCAAAAACTGGAGCCGCCCACATTGAGCTTCACAATCGCTCTTTAGAAATCTCTGGGTGACTAGGTCCATGTTTTATACAGTCTGGGATATCTACATCTTCCCTGTGCCAGAACATTTAGCCACCCGACACTGAAGTTTTAAAGTAACAAATGTAAAAGACTGCATTTCTGTGAAATGATGCAGATTATTTCTGCAAAAGTTAAGTGTCAGCACAGAATCCACAATAGGCCTACATCAGTTTCCCTACGTTCTTGTTCAAAAAAATACCTTGTTAGTATTCAGAAGCAACACATTTCATGATAAAAAAAAACAACACTTGAATGTCTGTACAGTGACAGGACTCTTCCTCTGTCTGGATCAGCGGGTTCACGCCATGTCTGCTGTCTGGCCTCACCCTCTCCCATGAGCCCCAGAGCTTACAGTCTGCATAAGAGTATCTTTGTGATGGCAGGATGGACGGATGGAACAGACTGATACTGTACTGTACTGGAGCTCCTGCAGACCCAGTTTCCTCTACCACCAACAATTTTTATATCTCTATCTTTTCCCCTCTTTATCTTCTTTTTCTGTTTCTATCTTCATTTTCTTCTCTTCTTTTTTTCCTGTCTTTGTTTTTTTTTCTTTTTTTGCCACAGTGGTCCATAAAGCTCCCAGTTGCCTATCAAGCTCTCAACCCACAGAATTTGTGGTATGGCGAGCATGCTGGAAAAGGTATTTTAGCTCAAATTGTTTGGGCGAGGAAAATTGTGTTTTTTTCTATCACATTTACTGGAAAATCTATAATTACTGTAACAAAGTAAATGAGTGTAAATATTAGTGCTACCAAAAGCAGTGACATCCACCTCCAACCTTCCACAAATTGTCCCCTGCATGGCAGTGCACCCATACACGCCTGGAGGCTTTCTCTTACTTTGTCCATCACATGCAACAGTTAAAACAAAAGAGTCACAAATGTCCAAATTCATCTCCGTCATTTACACCAAGCCCAAATCCAGGCAACAGTTTTTGGGTTCCAGATGCAGAGTCTGTGGCCGAGGCCTGTGAAAGACCAGCATTGGGAATTGGCTTCATCAGTTGTTTTCGGAACTGTATCCTGCCTCGTGTGGATGATCATACATCAGCTTTCATTCTTTCATGACAGGATAGGAACACAAGAGTAATATATAATAGATAATTAATTTCATTATTGATGGATCGTTCAGTCTACAAATAACAGGAAAATTTGTGAAAAACACGTCTTCATAACTAAACACCAAACTAGGCGTCCTAAAATGACTTAGCAATTAATTACAGTTTTATGTTGAGTCCCAAATAGCCGCCTACCCCTTTTACTGGCCTGGTATGAAAACGCATTTTGACAAATAAACACAAGTCTCCATTAGACGCCTGGTCTGTTTTTTCTAGATGTTTTCTGGATGTATTTAAAACCTCTTAAACCCTACAGGATCATCCACTTTAGCTGCTTCTAAGCTGCTTAGATCATGCATACAAATATTAATGTTTAATCTTATGATCAATTTGTCAATATGAACATGCAACACATCATTAGATCGGTTAGATTCTCCACAGTTAAGTCGTTCAGTTTGTTTAACAGAAACACTGAGCCAAAGTCTAATTCTTATAGATTTACCAGTGTAACCAGCATGGTAGAAGAGATAAAAAGAAAAAAAAAGAACAGACTCCATTTACCTTTGAAGCGCTCATTAAGTCTGAATGTGTTCGTTCCTTTATTATCTAATTCCTTTACTCTGTAAGGGTCCACCGTTCAAAAGAATCAAAACATCCATCCATCACCAACCACTTATCCTGCATACAGGGTCGCGGGGGGCTGGAGCCTATCCCAGCGGACATTGGGCAAAAGGCGCGGTACACCCTGGACAGTTCGCCAGTAGAATCAAAACAGATTTTGTAAACTGTCATGTGAGGTCCCAAATCGCTCTGTCTGCTAACTTCTGCCACACTTCTCTCATCCTGCACCGTGTTGTTGGGTATGTTTGTTTTTGTTACATTGCTGCCTACAAAATAAAAGTGCTTAAGTCGTCTATCAGAGCTAGATCAGACGAATTAGTGTATTTGATATTTGATATAATATTTTTTATACAAGTACTATTCATACTGTTTGAAATAATAAAGTTTTCATATAAGTTTCAGTTTTGTGCAAAAGGAATTAAAGGCCTTTCTGAAATATAGGCCGGATCAATTCAGTGATTTTAGCAAATAAAAGCCCGGGCTATTAATTAAAGTTTTATATGGCCGTTGAAAAGTCCAACGACACAAAAGAGCATTTCCTGTATCAGTCCAGCAAGGAGGTTTACCAGACTTTATGTAATGTAAGTCGTTATATAAGTCATGTGACCAAAGTCAAATGACGTTTAACATGTGATAGACATTGTAAAAAAAAAAGTAAGGCATTGAAAAAAAAAAAAGGCTTGGGTTAAAATAAGTCCAATACATAAGTCATCTCTACGAAACAAAACACAAAAGCGTCATATTTGACTTCCTTTCATTTTGGACTTGAATCAGTGATGGAGCAGTGGATAGTTAGTATACTTCACTCATCCATTAACCAGATCACCCTCCTTACACAGACTTTCCTAACTTCTTCTGCCACTAGAGGTGGCAGCCTAAGTAAAAATGTAAATATTGGTCATACTAAGCTATATAATAACCAACCTATATGAAAACGCACTGCTTTGTCACACACTGCACAACATTCATGAACTCTTCGCTTTTTAGAAGGCTCCATTTTTAGGCTCCAGCTGGTGGAAATCCTTTAATACAACACATAAGACCTGGTGAAAACAGAGGTGGTTTATTTTCTATTTTCCACCAGTAAGCCCAAAACGCCTGTAGACATAGTTGTGCTTTGTGTGTAAAGATTAGCATACTTGCATAAGACAGCATTTAGTTCAATGGAGGGGGTCATTTTAAGTCAAAGGAAGTGGTATTGTTTCTTTTTTTAAAGCACTGAACACAGATTGTGATATTTCAAGAAAGCCGCATACCAACCTGAAACAGGCCAGTCCTGTGTGATGAAACTGTGTGGTATGAGATGTGAAATACAGATCAGAAATGTTTCACCACAAATTGATTTTACCTTGGATTTTGTACCATGGCTACAAGGACTTTGGCTGTTTGCCTGAATACCCAAATTTACAGCGAAATCTTGACAAATGTTCCTTATTCTAATCTAAAGAGGTCTGTTCTAGTCAGGCCCCAAATAGGCAGCAACATTTGTCAGGTTGACTCTTACAAAGAATTAATGCAATGAGTCATGTAAAAAGCAATAATGTGTAGTTGTTTTCTGTGTGGTACAGCTAAAGAACTTGGTCATGGTAGAAGAGTTCATTTTTATTACACACTCACTGTTTCCTTGACCTTCCGTGACCTTTGCAATGCACCCCCTTAGTTATTTTTGCTGTGACTGTATGTATGCGGTTTACAGTAACAGTCGGGGCGGGCAGTAACATGTTACTCAGTAATTCATTCTTTTAGCAGAAATTGTAATACTCAGTAACGCATTTCTGAAACGGTAATATAATTACCATCCTTGACGTGAAACTGCGACTGATCGGCAGGTCAGCGGTACTGGACTTTGTAGTTCATGTCCGCTGATGACCAAACACTTAAGGAAGAATGTAGAACGAGAGAGTGCGGCGTTCTTTCCACAGCATTCTTTCCACACACTACCGTTATTATGTCACAGTCTAAGATGCAACATTGTCGTCTATTGAAAACTCTATTAAAAAATTTATTGAAGCATCTGCTAAAGTAGCTCAGCAATGTGAAACTTAAGGAAACAAACTCCGGCCGCTGCTGTCACTGATGCTTGGACTTTTTCGGGAAAGAGTGGTGTTAACGTAAATTTTTAACTGCTCTTATAAATAGGCTACGTGTGCAGAAAAACAGTAGTTCAAAAGTCGGGATTTACTTGCTTTATTGTGTTTCCCACAATTAGCC
>JAPMOB010214062.1:0-10345 GCA_029875015.1 Lepomis gibbosus
TGTGTGTGTGTGTGTGTGTGTGTTTGTCAGAGCGAGTGCACATCTGTGTGTTACGTTCTCAATAGCCCATTTCCCTGAAGTCATTTCTCATCTCTGTGATGGTCTTGGTTCAAGGATACAGGCTCATACCCTAGAGTGGCTTTTTTACCACCACCACCAAACCACTACACAAATAAAGCTGAACTGCCTTTAGTTTTCTCAACCATTATTTTTTATTGTGTCTCTGCTTCATTAGATGCAACAAAGAGGGGGTGACGGGAAAGAGAGACAGAGTGGCATGCATTTGAACTCGGGATGTGATGAGCATCTACAGGATTATGCATCTTGGTCTGATGAGCAAAAAGGTCACCTTGTAATTTTTGCATTTTTTGTACCCACAATTTTCACAAACTTCATTCCAGCAGTATAATACTGTGTATTGTATATTACAGCAACATATTCTCACTCCCGACATGTAGACGCTTAGTCAAGGCCCTTTGGCATTGCTTTTGAACGCCCTTTGGCTTCACATTCGGACATTTAAGGCTCCGTGGTCAAGTTAGCAGCGCTTAGCAACAACAAATTGGAACAGACTTGTTTCAAAACACTGCCATTTTGAAATGGCATGTTATTAAAGCTGTGAAACGTTCGGTTAGGTTCTTGTTTAGGCAACAAAACTACTAGATTAAAGTTAGGTAAAGATCATGTTTTGGGTTAAAATAACTACGTAGATAAGTTAACATGTAAGTTAACTTACATCACTTGCGTAACTTACGCAATTTACGTTACAAAGAAATTTATTTTTAAAAATTTAAAGTTGACTATTTGTCTCACACAGGACACAAACCCCGGTCTCCTGGTTCAAACCCCGATATTCCTGGTTCTGACCCTCCATCTACCTCCTTATGCTGTCTTTTCTGTTAAAAATAATATACCTACCTTTACCATAAACTGACGCTACAGAGCTTCCCCCAATGCATTGAACTATGATTCCTTAGAGATCCCCAGTGCGTTACAAACTGATGCCGATGGATCTTGACCGTGTGTCCATATGTTACAGGGAATAGCTGTGGATGCATTTGGTAAATGGATTGTACTTGTATAGTTCCTTTTCAGTCCTCCAACCACTCAAACAGCCGGACAGAAAGCTTCCTTTTAACATGGTCTTGTCTGGTTGTTTGGTCCGCACCAAAGTTTAATTCACAGCTTTCACACCAGCCCAAAGAAACAGTACTAACTGTGCAAATGTGCCACATTCCCATTGGGCAGAAAAGTCTTCTGGCAAGTGTATCCACCGTATTTTCATACAGTGATGATAATTAGATTTTTGTAATTACAAAAGAAAGCAGTTATGTAAGAAGAAAGAGTAAAATAATATTTAAATAGATAAAAACAAAGAACTAGTAACGCAAAAAATGATTAATAAATGACACTATACCACAGAGTATCACACTTTTTACAGTACTGCCACCCTCCACCCTATCATCTTATATTAATACAGTAGAGCTACTGCCAGCAATAGGCATGACCACAAAAAAGACATGATGCAATGTGTGGATAAGGTTGGCCAGACCTGATTGCTTCTCACAATTGGAGACAGAGCTCATTTTCTGTTGAGATAGATTGCAACAGTAGAGTCCTACAGAGAATGCGAGGCTGGGAAGGGTCAGACTCACTTATGCTTATCTATTTTAGACATCGACAAAGCATGCAACTTTGATTTAGACACCATGTTATACCATACTCATACGATGGTGATCACTGAAAGAGAGCTCTGTAACATTTTGCTACATACAGTACTTCTGCTGTACATACAGGGTCAGTGTGGCAGTATCTGACAGTGTGTTTCACTACTTCAGGACCAGATACATCTGATTGCATTTCACACAGGGAGACAGGACATATTTTATGTTGTGAGAGATTACAACAGCGAGTTCAGGAGATGGTGTGGATGTATGGATTTTTATCTGTTTGTGTGTGTGTGTGTGTGTGTGTGTGTGTGTGTGTGTAAAGGATAATATACTGTAGAAGTAACCCCCAGATTTCAGAACCACATGTTAAGAAGTGGTTGAGTGGAGGGAAATGAATTGAGAAAGGTTTGAGTAACTTTAGTATAATTAATTGCTCTTCTAAAATCAGCATTTGGGCACCCAGACCACACAGTAATGTGGTGACAGGGATATCTCACACTGGATCGTCAGTTAGACCTTTTGCTGTGATCATATAAAATATTATAATGGTTCACAGTAAACAGTACAGCCTACAATAGCTGTGCCATAGTGGAGGGATGGGTGGACCTGGGTGGGTGTGTGCTGCCCAGTTCTGTGCAAGTGCCACCCAGAAAAGATGGACAAATTTATGAAATGTATGAATGCTTTCCATATATTTATCATGAGCAATGAAAATCATTGTTGTCTACTGCCTGTGTTTTTTTGTAAAATGCGTGTCAAGATGGATGCCTCTACTGCAAAGTAAATATACCTACAAATGTGTTTACAAATAAAGGAACCCGATATAAACATTAGGTCAGACGATGTCAGCAGATGGCAGCAACAGGTCTCATGTAGTCACATAAAAGAAGAACAGACTGGACGGCGAAGAAGATAGCTTGTGTAAAGGCCAAACAGTACACAAACTTCCCATGGTCCAAAAGTTTTATTTTGTCTGCGGCATGAAGAAAATGAGGAGCATCCTCAAAGTCTCTCTCTCAGGTCTTTGAGGTGTGCCCAATCTCCAAGCTGACAGCCAGGCTACACAGAGGAAGGTGTCTACGACTGTGATGTCTCTGTATTCTTCCTGTTTTGCTTTTGCCCCTTTGAACTTGGATGTCAGATCTGACTTGCATACCTGTTGCTGGTTACTTTTGCTTGCCTCATCATAGTCAATGGTGCTTTTGCGTCCCATGTCTTGTTTTACTGAGCCCTAACATCGGTCCCATTGGAGGAAACAGAAAAACAACTCTGACTTTCTTGAACCCATTGCTGATGTTTGACATTTGCGCCGGAACCAAATTAAACAGAGCCATGTTAACATCCATTTATGGCCAATTGTGTGAGTGAGCATTTGGCTCGTGCACAAGCGCACAATTTCGGGCTGACTAAGATCTATAACATGACATAATGAGCATGCTGGGTATTATAAATCTGATGGTACACTGGGTATGCATTTCTCTAATTGTGTACTGTACATTCACAAAGTTGGTTCTGTGTACATAGAAATGTATGTACACAGCTGCTTTGTGCTGATTTTCATATAAATGTACTGGGAGTGTTTTGATGGTTGAAAGGTTAATACTCAGTTTCACTTTAGCCTGTAGTGGTGTACGAATGTGGACTGGCAGAATCCATTTTTGAGCTCAGACAGTTCAACAAATCAGATGTCACCCATATCAAGGAATCAGCCACTGTTGTAGCAGGCGCTCAAGTCATGCTACAGTCGCATTTCTGAAGAGCTTTGGGAAGCGTTGTGAAACTACCATGCATGCCTGAAAATAACCTATAAAGCTCAAAAAGCTGTTTAAAGCCAAGTAGGCTGGTGTGAATAAATTGGTCTTTATTGTGCTTGATTGAACCTTTTCCTCCATTTTCTGTCAAAAACTTTCTGCTACTTTTTCCAGGGAGATTGTTAAAAGTGGTAATATGTTATCTACAGTGGAGGCAGAGAGCTTGGTCACGTTGCCAAAGGCCAAGTGAGGATTACACAAGCAGCCAGACTAGACAGGTTTGCATGCAATCCTATTTTGTGAATGTGTATTTCCGTGTAATTTGGGCATTAAAACATGGAGTCAGATTTAGGAATAGAAGTCACACGCACGTCTTATTAATCTGCTTTTCTCTCCCCCAAATCTGACATAAAACATGAAACTCAAATAGGAAGTACAGCGTACTCTGTAATTCCCACTAGAACGGATTTTAATTGCATGCATAAGCAATGCCCTCTGAATAAATTCCATTCGGCTGTTCTTATTAAATTAAATACATTTCAACAGGGAAACATTAAAAATTATATATATCACGCTGTAGGCATTTGGCTGTTGATGACCTGAACTTAGATTGAACTTATAGTTTATTTTAGCTCTCAGTATTCTAAATACTGCAGTGGGCAAATGATGACTTACTGTAGTTTCCTTTGAAAGTCAAATAATTTGCTGAAAAGTGCTGATTTAATTTGTTGGGACATTTGGTATTCACTTTGTTTGGACATGGATCACATGATTACACGAGTATTAGTGTAATGTGTCTGTCTGAATGGCAGTAAAAATAAAATCGAAACTGGAATCTGAACGATCAGCTTCCAGGTATTTTCTTCCTCTTGCCGTAAGAGCAGGACTTCAAGCCTCTGTGTGTTAGTTAAAACTTTATGATTTGACAGTTTTGTAAAGTGAAGCTCTGGGATGAAAACTGTGCAGTACATAAAAAAAGTCTATATTTCTAAAGCTTGGAACATGAGGGGGGAAATGAAAAATCTTCAGTGGCCTACAACTGTTAATTGTTTATGAACTGATTTAGGACTAGAACGTGTCAACTGAGGTGAATTAGTTTGTATACAGTATATGCAGGCTTTGTTTAGTTTATGTTGTATTTATATTAATTTGCATTGGTGCATAGATCCATGTTGGAGATCATGTTTTATTTTTAAAAATGTCCAAACACAAAAATAAAAATGGTTCATTCAATAAATTGTATGTGAAAAAAAAGTCCTTATGTTCATTATCAATTTTATGCAGTTCCATGACGACAAAAAAAAGAAATCTCTTCAACCTACTCGTCATCAAGTGGTTTCAGACTGACCCTACTGCACAGCTTTTCATTTCTGACATGGCTGCATTTAGAGGATGAAATTAATGGCCCCTAATTTAAGAAGCTGATTCTGCTGTCATGGCAACTTACAGGTAAGGGCATAATATGTAACACTTCTGCATTCAAATGTCTAAAAATGACTAGACCTATGTCATATTGTCAAATTTGTTGAATTGTGTACTAATTATTTTTCCAAGTGTTTCCAACAATGTTAAACTCAGGGAAATCTGTAATTTTAATCAAGGTAGTGGTGCATTCAATTTGGTCGCCTGTACATGGCATCCTATCATACCATACCTCCCCTCTAGTTGTTATGTCTTGGGAAACACCAGATTATACGTCTGACAGTGAGGAAGTCTGCAAACTAGCTAGCCACTCTATGGTTTATATTGCTCACTTGTGATGGAGCAGGATTATTCATTGCCATTTGCTGTCCACACTGTCACTGAAAGTATTCCTATAAAACATGAATACATTACCCCGTCAGTGAACATGATTTCTGCCCGAGTCCCATCAGATAGATGTTAATCTGCAACAGTGGTTTAACAATGAAGTCAACAAATCCCATGATCCCATGCTACCATGACCTCATGACCGTCTTTTCTTATTGTTTTGATTGACAGACTCTTAGCAGCAGAAATCACATACTGTGCGTTTAAGTAATGTTACCTTAGTAATGTTAATAAGTACCTGCTGATTTTTAAGTGTACAAACCAAGTCCTTCATATTTCTGTTTTTTTCCTGACAAAAACAATATAACTGTTAAAAAAACCTGTGAAATTGCTTTGCCTTTTGGGTTAAATGTTTCAATCACAATCTTAATTAAGTACATACTCTACATTAAAACACAATTAAAAAGCACAAATTGCAACAGTCAAAACCAAATACTATCAAAACCTGTGAAACATGACATTTGTCATTTGATTTTGAGTGGCTGCTGCTGTTTATGTTTCTCTCTTTATAAATAGGAAAAAGGCTCTTCTGTGCATGGAGTCGGTGTGCAAATATTTCTGTACATATTTCAAAGTGGCTAGAAATGTTTTCCTATTTTCCTTTTCTCGATTTACGGCTCTGTGTACTTTTGCCGGGAAACACGTTCTCTGCAAACATAATCTGAAAGCATTCAAAACTGATTACTGTAGTGTGACATTTGAGATGGAAAGCTCTCCCAGCTGCAGAATATGTTTGTGTGATTGCTCCAAATCAATGAATGTGTTTGGAGCAGCCAATTTCCTTATATTATAGCAAGCGTGCTTCATTGGCTGCTGGGTTAATTTGTGCATCACTTGGAGATGGCTGCTGACCTAATGGATTGATAAATGGAAAGTAGGGTGGAAGAAAGTTTGGGTGGTCAACAAACCGCTTTTGAACAAGGGCTGCATGACAGAAGCTGACATTGTCCCTCACCACAACATATCTGCGCTGCTCTGTGTCATCCATATAGTCTGTCCAGGAACTTCTACAACGGCTCTGTGACCGGTGATGTTTCTTATCCTTGTCCTGGTCGTTGTGAGGTTGATGCCAGCCTCATCAACGAAAATAAACTCATGTGGGGGTTCACATTAACATCCATTTACAATACTCTCTGAAAACATTTTTCTTCAGTCAATATATGGTGTAGACCAGTACACAAGATAAAAGATCTACTGTGTGATCTTAGATTCTTTCAGAATTTTGCTTAATAGGGAAAGGCACGCTGTAAAGCTGCTTCATGCGCACTTGGTTTTGATGGAGAATATGGGCCAATGTGGACAGGCTGGGTTGCCAGATGTTGCTGAAAATTGCGTTGTCCCTTCTGATGTCGCTTTGAATCTATCTGAGTCTAATTGCATTATTCGCCAAAACCAAGGTGATTATTGCTGCTTCATGTGCTCCACTGAACATTCAAGCCAATCCACTATTATGTCTTTGTCTCTCAATCTTTTAGAAAAAAACAGAAATATGGTGATTGGTCAGTGTCGCCTGAAAAGTATTTATCTTCTCTGCAGTAAATTGGGCAGCGTTCTTGTACGGTTATAATGTGTATGACATGGCAGCCTTTCATGAAGTAAATAGGGGCCCCAACAACAACTGATGTATACAGTATTATTTGTGGGGTCTTGAATGGAATGAAAATTTGCTGAGCTAAGTGTAAAACAAAGCTAAATTGGCTCAAGTTGGGCTGGATTATCTGTCCAGCTGCACTCACATTGCCACCCTAATGCTAACAGTTCTCCTACCTCTTCCTGCTACTGTATGTTGGGCTCGTGGATGTGGTATTTTGAATAGAAAACAAGTGACTTTATGTCAGGTTCCTGAGTCTTATGTAGAGAACTGCGAGCAGTGTGTTGCAAAAAGTGTCATGTTGAATTGCAAATTGGGTGCAAAGCAGTAAATGTATTTAGAGTTTCGGAGACTCAAGTTTTGTGCTCTCAGTTTAAATAATTGTACTTTTTGTGTTATCAATTGAAAATAACTGTAAATGACAAGGTCTTCAGTACTTTTGACAATAACCCCTAAGTTTTAAAAGTTTAAATAGTGTGAAGGCACAAGTCCCCTTACTGTGACCAAAAATGTAATTTAACAGTGTAATTCTATGCACAAAACATGAATAAGCTTTTAACAATCATTAGCACTCCGGGCAGACATCAGCTCCCAGTGGCTTTTCATGAAGACTCTACTGGCACCTTTTCTTCTCACTTTTGCCTCACAAACATCATTTAGCAGTCCACTGTAAAAGATTTCTATAGTTTAAGAGAAAATCCAGCCTGAATACCATAAGAGAGCAATAAGCTGCTTTGAAAAGGCTTTAAATACCTCATTCACTCCACTCAGTTTTTTATGGAATGCTTTCAGGTGTGTTTTTTCATATCAAGTCTGACTATTCTGTACTCTAAAATAAGAAAAAAAAAATGCACTAAGACGATTATATTTGATATACGGCTGTCCAATCCATCATGACTAAACCTGTTAGAAATGAAAAACTCTTATTTCCCAAACTTCTGAAGAATAAAAATGCCTCATCTTTAGAAAGGTGCATGTGTAATTTGTAATGCGGTTTCATTGGGCTTCAAAGAGTTCGGGGGTCATAAAACTTTGTGTTGTTCCTTACATTATCATGACAAAAGGGAGTATTCATATGACAGCTGCGTTATTCGTTGTAGCTTCTGTGAATAATAAAACTCACTGTAGTGTCAAAACTGTGAAAGTTGCAGTCACATGAAAGGTGCACTCATGAAGTGGTAGATATTGTTCTCTCACTTCTACAGCAGTGGGTGGTCGTGTATGCATACAGAGACTATGCTAAACTGCAGTTCACTTGAGCAACATTACAAGAGTCTTTTCATAATTTACAGACACATCACTGCCTAGTCTATCTGTACCATACTATTAAATGTTTAATGTTCTTGTCTATAACAAATGCATTTTTCATTAATTAGTTCCAATCAGCTCCATCTTGTTATATGTTGTGTTTGCTGTTAAGCTAAGGGTAATGAAACTCAACACTCCTTGCACGGATATAAGCCTTTCATCATCTCAAAGCGCAGAATCTCCAGCTGCTAGGCTTTTCATTTCAAATGTACAGGACATGTTTACTGTTTGAGTGCTTGAATTAACCTTGCTCAAAGGTTATTTCAAGCACTCAGATTAGTTTTGTTACAATTTTAACATTACCAATACTAATAAGGATCATTTCACCAGTAAGTGGTGATTTTTCAAAATATTACATTTTCATTTGAAGGCAAATGACACGACACATACCTGCCATTATTAACAAATTTATTACAAAAGCAAAGGAGCAAAATAAAATACAAATGTTTTTGCTAATGCGTATAGAAAATTGTCAAGCTTTTTACAGAAATACTACGATTTAATATTAATTAAATAAATAAATTAGGTTCTAACTATTAACATTGCTACCTGTACCAGGATGCGCCTCTCTGAAAACTCTCCTGCAACATATTTTGTTGGACAGAGAGGTGGAGACTGTGTGGGCGTCTTCTTGTTTTTGTCCAGTCTCCTTATAACTTTCACCTTCTACGGGTAAAAAGTAGCACCACACCACGCTATATTTGCTTTCTGCCATTCTCTCACAAGTTTGATGTGGAAGTTTTTGAAAGTACTGAAAATGTTTGGAAGTGATGCAACCACCCTAACACTCAGCACTTATTTAAGATTTTGGTAGTATAGTTTTTTCCTTCACTTACTTATTGAACTGAGATTACTTTTTAAGTTGTATTTTACCTTTTAAAATAATCAAAGTTACGAGTTAAGTGAGCAAGGTCCGACAATATTATTGAATACGGAATCATTTGTTTTCTGCATGTCTGAATCACACAGACAGTGAACGAGTTCAGTGTGCGTTCCTCGGGCGCAGATGTGAGGGGCTGTTTATCAGAGCCGGGCTTCTCTCACTTCAACAACGCTCGATGGTAAATGACTGTTAAAAGCGCACGCAAAAACAGTGCCATCCACAGCAGGTGCACACACACAAACACACACACACACTCCATATTAGAAGCATAATAATATGAAAATGACTTCAGTGTCGATTCAAGTGGATGTAGAGACAGTCGGCTGCACTCGCTCACATCAAGCAGAGTCAGCAGACATCTGCTGAATGGCAGCTGGGGAGAGTGTGTGTGTGTGTGTGTGTGTGTGTGTGTGTGTGTGTGTGTGTGTGAGAGAGAGAGAGAGAAGGACAGAATGTGGGAGAAGTTGATGGAGAGTGGAAAGAATTACCAACTACGACAGCAAACGGGCTGACATCACACATACACACACACTCTCTCTCTCTCTGCCTTTGGTATCCTGGGATGGAGATAATTGCAATGAAAGGTTTCATGCTGTTAAAGAACACCTATTTTATTAATTCAGTCATCTTCATGAAGCCTGGGTTTTATTTTCACGCAGGTAGTTTTTCAGCATTTCATTTAACTCTCCAAGAGATCCAGGGTTTTTGACCTCCATAGTCCAACAAGACATGGAGCATGGGTGGTCTAAAAAAACTATCTAAATAAGATGAAAGTGAGCAGCCCTGTAATGTCGATAATAAACCTTCCTTACATAGAATATTTGTGTGCATGCACATCTACAGCCACAATAGCTTCAACCAGATGTTAAACTTGAATTAACAGATTACCAGCAGAAACACTTTTTGTTAAATGAACACCTTTTTTGGTTTGTGCAAGTGGGAAAAAAGCAGGATTCCTTTTTAAGACCCAGTGTGAAGCACTTTCTGTTTTTTAAACACCTGAGTTGCCAATTTACTGCATGAACTATCAGGAATTGTGAAGAATGACATATTGAAAAAAACATTTAACTGCTATAATGTGTTCTGAGTAATAGAAATAATGGCATTGACCTGTATTTCACCTGAGTCTGTGTGCCTTGCTAAAGACGTCTGTACTGGCTAGAGTCTGTGCTTTACAAGCCAACAATCAGGCATCTATTCTACTGTCAAACTTCGGCATACCCCTGTAAATTATAGATGACAATATTTGCTAGATGGGTTCAAACCCCGGTTGCCCCGGCCTTTCTGTGTGGAGTTTGCATGTTCTCCCCGTGTCTGCGTGGGTTCTCTCCGG
>JAPMOB010214063.1:0-21869 GCA_029875015.1 Lepomis gibbosus
CAGGGACACAGTGGGGATTGAACCCGGGTCTCTCACACCAAAGGCAGGCGCCTTAACCATTGCGCCATCTAACCCCCCAAACCACAAACAACAGTTTTCACTTCTGTTTTTGAATGGAATAAACCAATGAGACATAATGTGCTAATTAGTGAGCTTTAGGCTACATCCACTTTAGTACGTTTTCAAATGGAGACCTTCTGCTGCGTTTTCACCTCCCATCCAGAAGACGTTTTCAGAGACGTTTGAAAAAGCTACCGATCCCATTTTTGTTTTAAAACTCCTAGTTAGCGTTTTAGTACGGACAGGTAAAACCGAGGATTTCAAAAACGATGACTTACGTTTGGCTTCCTGATTGGGTCTTATGAGTCATGCAAAGCGAAAGCACAATGCTACTGACAGTGTTTTAGTATATTTATTAAAAAATGTTGTTCTGCACAAATAAAACTTTTACCCTTGTGGCCTACTGTGCATGTTGCCGTATTTCCTTAGCAACGACTTGTAGTCTGTTTTCTGCTGCCACCTTTGTACTCCTGTGTTCCACCTCGTCGTCAGTCTATGCAAAAAAATCTCTGGTGTTGTTCTTCGTCTGTAGTAGTACGTTCTTCATTTGCAAAATCTACTGCAACTGCAGTGTAGACAATAAGTCTTCATGGTTGGACTGGCATGCGCATCCCTAGTGTACGTGAATGGCCCTTAGATGTGTATTTACAGTCATTTTAATATAGACGGAGATCAACCCTGATACGCAGCTAAAACACTAATGTGGACGAAGATCATTATCGCTTTAATACGAAAATATATAAAAATAGTAGCGTAGATGTAGTCTTAGAGGTGCTGGTAAGCAGATTTCTTTTAGCTTTGATGGAGCTCACTGTTTCCAGTTTTTATGCTACAGAAAGAGCTAGCCTATGTAAGTAAAAAAAATCTGCTTACCCACACCTGTAAAGCTCAACAATTAACACTTTATAAACCATTTAAAAACAGAAGTGAAAATTTGACAATTTTACAGGAGGGGTTATGTACCCAACTATCTCTTGGCCATGTGCAGCGATTTCCTTTAGTCTGATGAGACAGTAACCAGTAAAAATTCCTTTAAAGCCCCTCCAGCCAGTTTTAACTGCCGTTTTTGGTGAACGTTCTTTCTCAAACAGAGAATGGGGGTGTGGTTAATAGTCGGATGTAATACATTACCATGACAACCAAAAACTGACCGACTGGAGTGTTCGCTAACGATAAGCTGTGTTAACATGACTACACTGAAAAGTTTAGTACACTTTACTGTCTGGCAGGAGCAACTGTTACCTACCCATGATAGGAACTAATGTGCGCGTATCAGCTGTTACCATTCACACAGTCGATGGTCCTGTCACACACTGCACACGATAACTCCCACTACGTTTTATAGTACGCTTACTTTACCGGGGAGGTGTGTGTGTGTGTGTGTGTGTGTGTGTGTGTGTGTGTGTGTGTGTGTGGCGGCCAAACCATGTGGTTAATCAACATTGTAAGGAAATATGAAATATCATAGAAATGTCAAAATACACTGGAGGGGGGCTTTAAGTATTCATTCAAAGTAACATTTCACTATTAGAAATAAGGCTGCGGATAAGATTCAAATTATTGTGACTGTTAATTGCTTCCATATCTGTCTGTCGACCTAAGGGTCACACTCACGTGTCCTCAGTTCTGTGCAGGGTTTGGTTGCTGATGTGGGCTGCACCATGACACTGGGAGATCCAAAATGACCTGTAGGGGTCAGTGTGTTGGCTTTAAAAAGGATCAACAAGAGCGGGGGTCACTTCCGACTCACTGCACACCATGCTTTTATGGAGTGGGGGGGATTATTATGGAATATTAAATAATTCATAAAGGCATGCTTGAAAATACAGGTTTGACACTGTAATCCCAATTAATGTTTTCAAAGTTTGTACATTCAGGTCATTGTTTGAGCATTTCTTTTTGTCTAAATATTTAGACTTCTGCCTGTAAACTGCGAGTTTGAGAACGCTAGAAGTGTAAATATTCAGACTCCTGCAACCTGCAAGCAATGACAGATACAAATTCAATGCACAGAACTAGGATTCCAGGTACAAAACGCTATTTTTAAGCACACCTTTATGAATCATTTCATATTTCATATATTAGCAGCAACGCTGTACTGACATGCAGCCAATCATGATGCAGAAAAACTGAAGGAAACGCTAGAGTGAGCAGGTCAAGTGGTGAGCCAATCTCATGCAGCAATCCAAGACCCCAATAAGCAATGTCTAAATGCTGTGTGACTCTTTTCTACTGACTCTCTTTCAGGTTTGTATTACATTGCTTGGTGTGTCTCTGTGACTATGAGATCCATATGCAAATGTAATGTTTGATATTGCAATAAAAGGTCTGTAAAAGGATATTTTGTTGGCAGGTATTTGTGACCTAATCGCCCTGAACTTCAGTTTCCACGACAAGCAACATATCCCACCATGCCATTACAGAAAACACTTTTTCATCTGTGTTTTCTTTGAAATAACTAATAACACATGCATTTTTATGTGAACAGTTTTTAAATTTACACTGAGTGTGAGGATTTTCTCTTATTGACCTCTTGCTGTTTTGTGATGAAATTAATAAGTTGAAATGTTTCTTTAAATATCCCTCTGAAACACTTGCTATGGGCGCCACATATGTCGTTGAAACATCTGAAGTAAAGTGAATTCAACGGGAGCAGCTCTGTCAGAGATTTATTGCAATATTTAACGGACATTTGCAAATAGATGCTCCGCCTGTCGGCTGAGAGAATCCCATTATGTAAATCTTCAGTTGTATTTCAATCATGCGTCACAGATCATTTGTTTCTCTTAGGGACTAACACTTCATCTTGAATTGATAACAAAGCACAATTGTCCTTTCATATTTTATCTATCTTGAGTTGAACCTTCTGCCTTATTCTGCTGAGTCACCCGACAATAACACCCATTGTATCACCCTATGTTCTCTGCTGAAGGACAGACCGCCATTTTTCTCTAAAAGGCAGATCTAAATCCTAGATCTGCATTCCTACTCGGCTAACTTGTGCCTAATATTGGTGCATCAGATCTCCTGTCACACTGTCTTTGAGTCTTTGTGAAGAAGCCTGTTCTATAAATAGGAAGTTGACACTGACAGCTCCAGTTAGCTCGGTGGGATAAGCATCAGACTTTAACCTAGACAAAGAGCTTTCGCATCAGCTTCAAGGAGAGCTCCGCGATGACTCGCCATCAAACGCAGCGTGGTAACGAGCCAGTAATCGAATAACAAAGTCAAGCAAGTTAGGCCAGTCACAAGAGGACGTGCATTTGTGTCTCTGTGGTTTCCAGCCAGTCAAGCGTCAAAACGTCCCTGCGCCCACTCTGGTGTGTTTGCAAGACAGGGCTGTTACTGTGTGTAAATGTGCTGCAATAAATGATCATCCCTCTGTTCCTCCACTGTCTCATTCTTCAATCACTTCAATATCTAAATAATCCATTTCAAATTACCATCCAATCAGTTTAATTGCTTGCAATTCTTTCTCGTGCCAATATTTTCCTCCTTGCTGATTAACAGACAGTGATTATTCCCTAATTATGTTGCACTGATTATTTCTCCTCCTTTAACTGTCTGCATTTTTAGATCATCTGTCTTGCTACATTTTGACATGATTTCAACAGATGTACATCTGCCAATGAATTTAAAAAAAAAAAAAAGTTTCCCCATGGTTTCTACATCTGTGGGCGCCAATCACCGGATGAGTAGAAACACAGCCGCAGCTGTCACTGTATACAGTCCTGACTCAGCACGCAGACACAAAGTCTATGTGCAATAACAACTCATTCATCCCCCCTCCCTCCTCCTTCAATCCTCAGCGTGTAGGGTATTAGCCTGTGTTTGTTCACATCAATGTTAATGCAATCACAGAGCTCTTACCTTCCTCTGTGTCCTGCTGATGGATGAATCAGGAGGACCATGGAGGAGAAAACAGAGTGAATGTCAGTTTTTTTTGAGGGGGGGGGGGTAAAAAACAATATCTCTATTAACTGCTGCACTGTTCATGCAAGCAGACAAAGTGACTGAACTGAAGAGACAAACTCACGGCTGAAGAAACCATTGCGGTGCAAGAGGAATCCCCCGCAGCCACAGATCACGATGACCAGGAAGACCACGACCACTGCTGCCACCACGGCCAGGACGTTGACGTCCTCTGGAAGCGAGAGGGATTGAAGACAGAGTTATGGCCTGTTTTCCAGTAGCAGTAAGTCACAAAAGATATATGAACTAACAGTGGTATCCAAAAGGTCTCCAAACATCAGCGTAAACAGGAAGGCTGCATTTTAAAGCACCTCCGTCTAATGCCTCTCCCTGTAATCCAATAATATTTCTTGCAGTGTATTAAGTGTATTAAATGGTTGCTTGCATTAACCTAGAGTACTTTTTATAATTTATTAGCAAGCAGAGGACCTTCCCCAACAAAACAGCGCAACTCATGTCATTTGCCCTTCAAATTTTAAGTTTGTAAAGGTGTTTAAGATTTTAGAAGCAGGGTAAAATAAGTGTAGTGGTCTTTTCCTCTCCACTGCATCCCTGATGTTATCCAGTGTTGAAAGGCGTGGGCGAAGAGGCAGGGTGAAGTGTGGAAAAACACACACCTATTGTCATGTGCTTGCCCTTGCACGTCTTTGGCGATCCCACGCCATTCGAAGCTAGGCAGCTATAGTGGCCGGTGTCCTCTTTGGCTACAGCTTTAAACTCCTGCAGAAGAGACGGTTGTTTCGATAAGACATGATACTTCAAGGAGACATTATAAATTATCTCTTAATAAACACTCCATCCTTGTCCTTCTCCTTATCTACAGACACACACACACACACACTCACCAGTATTCCTGTTTGTGAGTCGATTACATAGGTGGCGTTGATGAGGCGGGGCGGGCTGATCGGCTGGCTGTCCTTGAACCAGGAGTATGTAGCAGGCGGGATGCTCTGCTGGTCCCTACAGCGCAGCTGCACCATTGAGCCAGTCACTGCAGCACTGGGGATTTCACAGGACGGGGTCTGTGGGGGCACTAGAGGAGAGGAATTACAGAAACTTAAGCAAGACCTGGAAAAACAAGCAAATCTAATAAACTTTCTCCATAAAAAAAAATTGATTCTCTTTTCAGCCACACCCAGGACTTTGAGAGTGATGTTGGTCTCGCCCAGCGTGATGGAGTCTTGTGGAGCACTGATCTCACAACGGTACTCCCCAGCGTCCTCCTGGGTCACCCTTTGCAGCGTCACTGTGGCCCCATCAATGGTCGCCCGGCCCTCAAAGGGAGCTGAGGGAATGGACAGAATATAAGGAAGAAGAAATTTCACTGGCCGCGGGCTGAAGCCACAAAGTGCATGTTTTAATCCATAATTTACATTGCTGCTACATAAATATGAGAGTTACATTCAGAGCGGGGTGGAGCAGCATTTAGCAGTACAGAGCCAGATATTTCCCTTAAGTTTATTTTTCATTTTAAAAGGGGCCCAAGACCTAAAAAAAAAATCAACAGATCCCCTCACAGCCAAACAGCAAAGGGTTGCCTTTCTGTCCATTCTTCCAGACACAAGGCGAGAATGTGAAGGAGGGACTATCATGCGGGAGGTCATTCATTCTTCCAGCTCAGTGCTACAGTCATCAATCTGCCTTGCGTCATCTTAACATTAGCTTCCTGTTTTTCAGAGGGCCCTACACCCATTTGTAAGTAACACACAGTAGCTAAGATAATGTGTGGAGGAGGAAAATCAGACTTAAAATCAGAAAAACCAGAAGTGAAAGTAGCACGGGTTACATAAGCTGGGTTTTAACCAAAGTCAAGTTGTTTACAATTAGACCATCACGTTTGCTTTCTGTGTTTTTCCAACAAGCGGTCAAAGAGTTTCTCATCTTTAGAGGGAGACACTGAAGTTATGAAGTTTTTTATGGCACAATAACAACTTAATTAGCTTCATGTTTGTTTGGAAGAGTCCACGGAGGATTCAATAACCAACTGGGCAAAATGGGCAAATGCCCCACAGCCCCAGACCTCAAGGGACTCAAGAAGCCTGCAGATGAACAGTAACTTTAAGGCTACAGGGTACATTTACAGCTAATCTGTTGCCCCAGGCAGAGTAGGTTTCAGAGGCGTGACCTTTCATTAATTTACAAGATACTTGTTGCCAGCAGCTCTTTAAGAGAAATCACCTGACACTGTGAAAGCAGTAACTCTTTATTCATGCCTTTGTGAAGCGGAGCTGCCGATGAAGATGCGGCAGCGGGTCACAGGCATCTCAATGGCCGGACATATTTTAGAAAATTGTCAGGCTAACTGCGCCGTCTATAAAAGAGACTGACCGGGTGGGAACTACAGTATAATTTATTATTTATTTCACACATTAAATCCACATCCTAAACCACAAAGGAGAGGGATCACGAATAAGAGAAAGGTTCAGATGTTATGTCTTTACACCACTGACATGGACTTTGCAAAAATAACTAACAGTTTATCCATCATTCCTGTCTCACTGTCTCTGGATGGTGTTTTTTTTTCCAGCTTGTGTGGCAAACCCCTTCCAGCTGGTACTGCAAGCCGATTAAGGCAAATTGTCACCCAGGGCATAAAGAGCAACAGGCTGCTTTCTCACCTTTGAATTGTCCATTATAGTACACAAAGGAAACACCTTTCCCCTTCTTCTTCCACTCGATGCGTGGGTTCTGGTCTATCTCTGTGTGGAACTCGCAGGACAGCATTGCATCTGAAAAAGGGGACGCGGCCAATGAGATATTTATGGCAGAATAGCAAAGCCTTCAATCTGTGGCATTTTTAACTGCTTGGTCTATTTATAGCCTTATGGGTTATTCTGGCAGAGAGAATCTGATAAAGCAGCAACTTTTTGATAGTAAAAATGAGTCCAATGTGAGATGGGCTGCATTTTCTGCCTCACCTGAGAACTCGCGTACCTCCACTTTGTGACTTTTGGTTGACACGGTAACAGGAATGGAGGGGGAACCTGGTAGTGGTGGAATAGAAGAGGGAGAGTGGGAGATTAAAAGAACAGAACGCAATATCGCTTGTCATCCATTAGGGGGCAAGGTGAATTGGATAAAGTGCTCCACATTGCCCGCCAACTGCAAGAGGAGAATGCTTAATAGCTGTCTCTGGTCTCTCCTGCTCTACTGTCTGGAAGCACACACAGCAGAGTCTTCCTCCAGGAGATCTGAGGATTACTCCCTCCTCCGCTTTAATCCTGCGGGGTTAAGGAGCAGTCCGCCGTATGTTTATCTAAGCGTAGGTCAAAACAAGGTTACCAAACATCTCATGGCTTGTCCAGATTAACCTGATGTATAGGGGGTATTAGGAAGAGGTGGGTGGCACAGTGTCTGTGTTTGTTTCCCCCCTGCCGTCACTGACACCCGACATCCAAACAGGAAGAGGAAGCCAGAGCTGCCTATCCTGTATGCTGATTGGTTTACAGGGAGGATTTTAATTTGGTTGCCCTGTTGTTAAATACATGTTCAGTTTGGGTGAAGGTTACCTAAGAGAGAAACAGGTTAGAAACATACAAACTGCTGCTGCTGGACCAAAAGCCTAAAATATCTCTTAGAAGACTGCACATTAAGAGGAGGGAGAAAAAAAAACATATTTTAGACTGAAGGCCATGTATTTTTAAAATTACATAATAAATGTTGAATGGGCCTCAGGGGTACTTACTCAGAACATTAAGAGCTATGAAAAACTTCTAATTTGGCGTAATGAAGAGGTCACCTTCGCATATTCTTGAAAGCAAGCTTAACTCGGTCCAGGAAACACACACTCACACACTTCCTGCCATTGTTTCTGCAAATGCCACAACATGTCCTAATTAAAATCTTACAATTGCAAATTTAAAAACATGTATAGGGAAGTGATGTTCAGTTATCTACTTTCCTGTTTGTCAGTAAATACCTATGTTGAGCCCATTGTTACTGGCTTACTATAGGAGAAGTTTTCTCCTGCGAAGGAAGGGGTGACATGGAAGAATGGAGGGAAAGCAGAGACAAAAGCCCGGAAGTGTGGAATAGAATAGGAAGGTGGCCATGTTGGATGGACAAACAAAAAGAGCATGCGGTTTCTATGCCGACCTAAAGGCCTCACTCATTCTTATTTCCTAGACAGCTATTTTTGAATGAGTTTTTAAATAAACAACAGCCTATACAATAATAATTGAATCTGCCAAATGCAGCATAACGCGCACTCAAGTTTTTTAAAAGCTTTTCCTCAAGTTAGCTCGATTTACACCAGCTTCACTTGGTCAAACTTTGAGCTAAGTGAATTAAAACTGCACACGCTCCCTCCAGACGCTCTGTCTTCCCCTCACTTTGCTATGTGTTGACTTGCGGCAGTGTAACAGGATTATCATCGTAGCTTTGGCTCGCGTACCTCGACACCCTCTGAGGAGCATTGTCTTAGTAAAGGATGAACGAGACGAGCGAGGGCGAAACAATGAGATTAAAACGGGACGAGAGCGAACGACAAAGGAGAGATGAGCGGCTCTAAGAATAGAATACAAGTGAAGAGGAGGAGAGGGAGGCGGGGGGGCGGAGGTTGGTGGAGGAAGGGACCAGGGACCCGCAGAAGCATGAATAAAAGAGAGAGTAGGATTGAAGGTGAGGGAGATCCTCTCAGACAGTAGGGCTGTGAATGGGAGAAGCTCTTGTCACATAGAGTGAGACCAGGCCTGCCGCCACCTTGAAGGGTGTCTCTTTGAGAAAGAAGAAATGTAGCAGGGCTGACAACATGCCCGCACTCCGCCGCTGCACTGACTGACACAACGCACACATGAGCACACACATCAAAAAATGAGCAAAGAGGCTCTGCATGTGAGGTCCCACTGCCCCTGTGTCGCGCTTCACTATGCGCTCCACTACTATGAACACTGTCAGCTTCAATGGCCTCAATTAACTACAAAAGGCGTCGAGGCAGACAACGAACACATGACCAGTTCAGATCATTTCACAATGGAATGGTGGGTAATGTTAACATGGTGCAGCTTCCTAAATAAAAGGCCAGTTGTCCAATAAGTCAGCAAGCGTTTAGGTAGCATTGGAGTAGAGCCAGCCGAGTCAGGACGACTGCAGCCGTGTATTGGCGCACAGTTGGCTGTGTAGACCAATTATGAGCAGATTCTGGTCCATATTTGGCTGCCACATTTGGTTAGGTGTTGGTAATGCAGACTGATTTGCCCTAAGATTCGGCTCCAGTTAGCAGCACTTGAGGCTGACTAGGACCATCACCTTGCACCAGAAATTGACTCAAAATTCACCCATCAGGAGTGAGTCCAGCAAAGTGGCTGGGCTTTGGTGACCTAAGTCCAGCTGGCAAAATTTCAACATATCAGCTTAAAATGACTCCATAGTTCTCAACAAGAAATCTAAGTATTACAGATTTGCTAGTACAGGGCAACATCAGCACACGTGACTTTGAGGACCGATCATGAGTTAAATCTGGTCCATATGGCTGCCAGACATGGTTTGGGCTGAAAATCAGCTCCAGATAGCAGCACCTGGGCTATAGTTGGGCCAGTATTGGCACCCAGAATTAGCCCAGGTTTTCGCTGTCTCACACATCACGAGGGAGTCCAGCAAACAGGCATGCCAGACTTGGGCTGCTGTTGAGAACAGCATCTTTGGCCATCTGAGTGGCTAGCTAAATTTGTGGCCTTATCAAGTTGTATAGCATTAGTTTGACTAGATTTACTACAAATAGATCATTTTAATGATTATAAATCACAAACTGAAATGCATAACAAAAGATTGCTTACAGTCTTTTTTCCAACTCAAGTTTTTCATGTGCTTTCCAGCAGCAGGTCTCTGATGGTCCTCCAGTATGGCATCAGATCTGGCCACTGTGGTAATTAAAATGCTTCTGCTGTTGTGGCTCTGAAGCACATCAACATCTAGACAAAGGCGTCAACACAGGCAAGCTTGCTTACACACACACACACACACACACACACACACACACCCCCACACACACACACACCCTCTTGCCTGAGCAAAAATAGAAAGATGGCACGCTCGCGCCTTGGCACGCAGCTTTACTCTCATTACGTGGTCCGTACAGAGTGTTACAGACACTGGGGTGGGCTCTGCCAGGGCTGTGCCGAGGTCAAAAACATGGCGCAGTAATGATTAAGGCACTTATTCAAATTACCAGGGAACAAGTGCAATAGGAAGCGAGACGGACCCATAGGACATATCCTGTCTGGCTGTTTGATATAGATAACGTGAATGTGGGCGGCACACGTTTTAAGGCTGTGGGGGTACAGATAAAAACATGGTAAGGACTCTGTGTGTGTGTGTTTCCATTTGAACAAAGCCCCTCTGTATGACTGTAACCCTGTGAGCAACAGCTGTCTCAGTAAGACATGGTGTGTGGGGGAGGGGGAGGGGGATGTTCGGCGTCTTGCAATGGAGTCCCACTCAAAACATTTCCTCCTGGATTTTGCTTTTTTTTGGACACTCCACAGGCATTCATGTTGAACCGAGGCAGATTTGATGCTGCTCAGTTAAACCGTTTGACATCTATCTGTGTGCCAGATGATGAGCGATTTCTGTCAGGTTGTCCCCAGCAGGACAGGGCGCACACACCTCATGTGAACTGGTGACCTGATGGCCTGACAGGTGGCAAAATGTGGACAACACAGAGTAAAATATGCGTCACTCACTCTCACTGTCTCATCACATCTATCTCAAACTGCTGCTGCTCCCCTGGAGCCCAACGGTTTTCTCTTTTCCTGCATGTCACACAGGTTTCCGTGCGGGATCACCACAGAAAGTTGGGCCCCTTTTTGCTATTTGAAGAAGCAGGTTCTCTCATGTTTTTCATGTTTCATTTCCACTTTCTGTCCCTAACGCTTCAATCTCTCTAACATCCCTGCTCTGAAAACAGGAAAAACAGCATGAAGTTTCTTGTGGTGACCCAACCACTGACCTCATGCAAGGATCCAACACCTCTTCTGCCAAAATATGTGCCCACCCGCCGCCACATGCCGCCCACACCCTCAGGTGGCACACCACCAACTACAACTTTAGGGCCAACTTGTAGGAACCCAGCCTAGCTGCATCATCACCACAGCCCACTCTCACAGAGGGGCTTTAACTAAACTGGGTAACAGTGAAATAACACTTTACAATAAAATTGGGCACTGCGGAATGTCAGAGAAGCTCACAAAATAAAAGTGTGAAGAAAACAAGATTTTAGTTTAACGTTAAAATTTGCACTGAAAAATTCTGATGCAAAATCAGGTTCTCTGATGAATTTATCTTTTTAGAAACACTTTCTTAAAAAATAAAAAAGTGTCTCCACTTTGAAATAACTAAATTAAATAAGTTTTGAGCACTAAATGAAATGACTTTTTTGCAGAGTCCTGATGATTATTTATAAAAAGTAACAAGCAGTTATTAGCAGTTAAAATCCAGCATTTTACTCAACCACTCCCTAAGCGTTATTTCGTGGAGACGGTAATAGAGAAACAGTTGGTTCTGAATGAATCGTTTCCATTTGCCACTTACATTGCATCAGTAAAATAACAATAGGAAGATACAGAGACGTCCCCTCCATTATCGTCCACAACTCTGGCTGAGTTTTGTCTTCTCTGGACGGAGCGAGGAGACAGATCCTGAGTCTCAGCTTTCCTGTCGCACTTGTTCACAACTCTCCAATAATTCATCCAGCTTCCAGGGAATGAACTGTTGTCCAGTAGGGAAGCGAGCGAACCGACCCGTCGCGGCGCGGAGCTGCAGGCAGGCGAGCGGATGAGCGGGACGCACCTCCGGGAACGATCGGTCGGAGAAGCTGGTGTCCTGGCTGGGAAAGTGCCTCGGTTATAATCACAGACGCGGATGAACGTCCTCTGTCCTCTTTGATGTGCGGTTTCGGAGCTGGTTTAGGTGGCGATGGAGGTGGAGGGAGGGCGGGGTGTGCTTTCAGACGAGCAGAGGAGGAGCGCCGAGAGCGCAGCGCCGTGTCCAAGACGCGCACTGCACTACCAAATGGCCACATAATGGGAGTCAACTGGGTCTGGCAACAAGGTGTGGCACACATCATACCTTTGCCAAGTCGGACCCACCCGGTTTGACCCCAAAGTTTTTAAAGCCTAGATATTTACTTGATAACCATATGTGGAACATTTAAATCCAGCCCCCCCCCCCCAGACAGACATTCGTGTTCCTGTTTCTAATCATTTAAGGAATGATCTACAACAAGTTAATGGAAATATTAGTTTCTTCCGGGGAATATAAATCCACGTAAAAGCTTTTATGGTGCTACTTGTTAAAAAGGAACCCTTTATAGCCTAAAGCTATTATTAGTTGAAACTAATGGCTTTATGAATAATTAACAAATCATTTAGGCCTACTACTAACTTATAGATTAATGACAGACTGGCACTTTGAGATAATCAGCATGGCAGTTGAATGACGTCACTTCTGGCAAACTGTACCTCACTCTCCCTTAGACACCAGTCAGGTTCTGAAATCTACAGCAGAATCTTTCATTATTAATTAATAATTAAAATGCCATCTAATACAACTTGTATATTAGATAGTACTCTGCATGGAATAATGGAATTATAAAGGACCTTTCTTTGTTTTGAAATAGGCATTATATAATCGGCCACCCTGCTCTCTAAATATCGGCATCAGCAACTCAAAAACACATATCGGTTGGCCACTATTATAGATCAGTAAGAATGTATTAATATAGCTTTCAGGTTGCTATGTTATTAAAAATTCCCAACCAAGACTAGGTGTAAAGGAAAAAGAGTCCTGGTGTTCAATTGTACCAAAATGTATTAAAAAGGCTACTCAAATTTAAAATAGCCACAAGACTGTGATCCGAAAATTCAATGCTGGTTCTGGAACAACAGGAAAGAAAAGATGAACTACTCCTACACAACTACAAAGAAAGCTATAATTAATAAAACAAACTGTCGAAGAGCTAGACTTTATATCATTTTGTTACACCATGTGTTCACTTAAATGCACACACAATCACTGCAGGGAAGTGCACAGCGAACCAAATGGCGTTAGAACATTTTAAAAGGACTGAAAGGGACACATTCTCACAAGACAAACTGAAATGAACAATACCACAAAAGTACCATGAAAGACAAAATATAAGCAACAGATAAAACTAGGCAAAAATGTTAAACACACACTGTATGCAAAAACAGTAGCAAACCAAAATATTAAATATTAAATTATAAAACAAACAAACAAACAAATCATATTTCCTTGGGTGGGGTGTCCAAATAGATTACTGAATCGTTTCATCCTACCTCTACTGTGGTCACACCTGCCAAATATGGTGCAGCTGAAATGCCACCTCACTGGACACCTACAGTACATCATCAAGAAATGCATCATTTTTGGTTAAAATCGATACAGGAATAAGGATGACAACAAAACACCTTACAACACCTACCTCAATCCTGTCTCCTGCATCTCCAAAGACTCAATGCTGGGGTTATCTGTACCTGGCAGTTACAGGTGACAGTATTAATTACAAAGACAAAACAGAGGTTTAACACAAAGTAGGATGGAGTACTACACTTACCTTGAATAGAAAGTCAGATCAAATATCTGCCGGTTGAACGATGTTTTGGAGACTGTGGCAGTTTTGGCGACAACACACACACTGCTGGAGAACAGCTTTTGATCAAATCAAACACTTCAACTTCAGACTACACCAAATACATATAAAAAATCTCTCCTATGGAATTTATTAGTTTCTGACTCAAAGTGGGATAGACACTAAAATTCCCCAAACTACTTCATCTCTGAACTCTCTCTTTAACCAAATCACACACATTGGGCCAATTCTACGTGATATCCTTATAATAACTAATGTAATAAATAATATAATATTGTTACACTTCCATTCACCGAGGCTCCCCTGAAACAGTTTGGATGTTAGATGTAAGCTATGTAGGGGTTATTTGTTGCTAAAACCTTTTCTTTAAAGGTGTGGATTGCAGTGGATGTTTGGAATAATTTGCGGACTCTTCTAATTTTGTATCATATGGAGGATGATATATGGCTTAGATTTCAAAATACTGCTGCTCATCTATAAATCATCCCGTGGTTTAGGGCCAAAATACACTGAAATGTTTTTACAATATGAACCCTCTACAACCCTCAGGTCTGCTGACTGTCCCCAGAGTCAAACATGGAGAAGCAGCATTTAGCTACAGCAAATAGGTGGAATAAACTTCTAGAAATTTGAGACTTGCTCTCTGACTACTTTTAAAAGCAGACTAAAAAGGTTTATGTTCACCTCTGCCTTCTGCTAGAATACAAACCTCACGCTATGCTCAGTGAGGAGATGCGTCAAGTCATTGTCGCAGTGTGATGACGGACCAGAGAGGTAGAAGAAAGAGAGCAAACTATCGCTATGCATTAAATCTTGCAGTAAATTTAGATTTTCTTTTTAAACGATTAAATATGTCTTTTTATTATTTTATTCTTTCTCAAATGTAATTTTATGCATTCTTTTTTATTATAGAACATGTTTTTATGAGAAGCACACTGAGTCTGTCTCGTGTATAAATCGTACTATATAAAGTTGCCTTGCCTTAGAGGTAGAGCAGTTGTCGCCCACTCATCAGCAGGTCGAGTCCTGCAGATCAATGATTCCCCAGTTAATTACTATTGATTAAGCAAGTGTTAATACTGAACACTGGATTGGCCAACATTAAGACTCTGTCTCAACACGTCACAAACACTTCCACTGCTTTCAGTCAAGTCTTTACACTATAAAGTGAAGTGAGAGAACCACTGGGGTGAATTCACTGTTAACAGGCAAACATATTTCTCTTCTAAATCAAATGGAGAACAAAAACACATTATTAATTCATCTCTAGGAATGCATTATTCCAGAGTGTTTTAGTTGCTATTCAAATTTAATCATGTTTGAGCTGCGGCGTGACAAGCACAACATCTCCAAAGCACTACAGCAGCGAGGAATTCAGGGCAGGGATTCAAATATCTCAATTGGTGCTGGTGGTGCGACTGGCTCTAAGGCCGAGGCATATGTCCTTGGGTGTGTCTCACACATTGTCAGTGTGTGTTGGGGGTTGTGGTGCTCGTAGGATGCTTGAGTAGGAGCAACAGCTGCTCCGCGGCTAACTTCTCTGGCCAGAGGCTTTGCTCAATCTTCTGCTGTCTCCTGATGGTGACTGATACAGTTGGATGCAGGAAAAAGCTTTCGCCTTCACTGAGAAGCACAATGATCGAACAGTCGTTAGATAATGTGAACATAAAGGGGGGTTTGCTCCGTTTTGGCAGAGGCTTCTGTAATGTACAACTGGGGGAGGGGAAAGGGGCGAACAGTCTGAGGGTGCTGCTCAATTTTCTTTAAGTCATTGGGGGTCTTTAAAAATTACCAGCTGTCAGTAGCCACCTGTACTATTACACAAATGGTGGGCTAACAGCTTTGTGTTATCAAAAACTATTTGCACCAATTCTTCTAATAAGACATCCTTTATAAAGCGTTTTTAGGTTGTGATGCTATACAGAAGGTTACAAAGTTAATGGAAAAGTTTGACATTTTGGGAGCTTTATCGAGGTATGTTTGTTTGTTTGTTTACTCTGAAAATCAACTAAGAGAATCACTTCAACACAGATTATGAAAACAGATATTAAATCAGGTCAGTGTTTGTCAATAATAAATAGTTTCAACTCTACTAAACTTTCAATCAAATAAGAGGACAATGTATGACATTTCCACTTCATGCTCCTTTAGCATTAAACTTGCATTGTCATTTTATTAAAATACTTTTTATCAATATTACAATTACAACCAAATCAACTGTACTTATTTCTGATATCTAACGCTTTTTTGTAAAAGTGCCCTGTTAGAAAGTGGTACTAAAAGAAATTTTAGTCTGTCATTCAGAGCTACATTTACAGCATCTCTACACATTGATTTACTGTAGCAGGAATTTTGTGATGAAGGGCGATTTCTGGCAGAAACCATAAGTGTTGCGTCTAATGTGTCAAAGCACCTGGAATCCTGGGGGAAAATAGAAGGAGAAACTGCCTCATAGCTCGAAACCTCAAGCTCACTCCCACTTTCTCACACTCTGCTCCCAACACACTGAGGATTGAGAGCCACCTGTTAGAAAGTGACAGACACAACAGCTGCACTGCTGCATGACCTTCAGCCAAAACACACACTCCGCTTTTGCTGTTAAGCAAACTGCTGACACAACATCCATGCGTTTCCATATTCACTTCTCTCTAACACTTTTTCACGCCCAGGATCAGCTGAACAGTTAACCCAAGCAGCCCCCCCTTCCTTGGCGTGTTAATTCTTTCTTTCAACACACATAAGATGCAAGAATGACGCCTGTGTTTTGTATAAAAACTGCATCACGGGAAACAATTCCCTTCAATTTGTCAGAGATTTTTTAAGAAAGAGAGAAGTGGAAGTGACTCATATTTTTACACATTTATTGAACAAATAGTACAATCAGACATACGTCCAAGTGTGTATGTGTGTGGAAGGTTACACAAAAGTCGTTACTGGCTGGTTGGAGGTGGAGTTGAGTCAGCAGGAGAAGAGGGAGGTACTTCTTTGGGTCTTGACAAGTCAACCTGTGCAAAACAAAAAAAGAAAAGAAAGAAAATGCCACATAATAATTAATGATCACGTTAACAATTATTTGAATAATTTTTTGCTCTTCTCTAACCTGTTTTCTGTCTTTGGTGAAGGTTTGTTAAATTACAAACGACCTAAATTACTCTTCAGATATACATTTCTGTGTGGAGGCATCTGTTTGCTAGCGTGGGTGGCCATGTTTTCAGCGCCAGCTGGAGGCAGACGGGGGACATGCCTCCCTACTGCCTGCAGCCGGCTCACAAAATGCGTCCGCCCACGCTCGCTGCTTTAATCAACCTGTTTCTGCCGAGTTCTGTACGGTGAGCACATACAGAGGGCGGACAAAATAAAACAAACCTCTCTACTTTACAATAACACGAATTACAACATTAAACATATAAGGTTGGATTAATAACTCTTTAAAATAGTCTCGTAAAAAGTTGTATTGTAGCCTTTCAGGGGAAACACTTATAATGTATCAATGCTAAAAGATTTAGCCAATATAGTCATACGAATAAGGTGGAAACATTTCGCAAACTGCCAGGTTCAACTTTGACCGACTGTGTACAGTTTTTCTGTACAATGAGCGATTATTAGCAACATTTTACTTCCACCAGTGACATGGCTTTTCTCCCAAATCTCTGTAATTACTTCTGAGAGTTTTGAGCTATTATAAAAGACAGAAATAATCTTAAAAAGAACTTAGACCCTGGTTGAATAAACTGAAATTATCTCCCTAAACGGTAATAAAGCGTAGCGACCACATAGTCAGATAATGGCACACACAATTAACGTTATTTACAAGATTAACATAAAATAAAAATATGATGTGAGGCACGTGAAAGACAGAGGCTCGACTATTTTTACTAAATTATTATTTATATTCTGTACATTTAGGGTACCAGTGAAATACTTAGGGAGTACTTACCTGCTACTACACAGTCTTTTGCAGGCTATAATCTATAGCGTAATCAAACATTGTTTGAATGTGGCGTTTGAATAGCTGACATGACGACAGCCTTGCCAAATGAAAAAAATTTTGTAAGTTACTCCAAGCCCGACGACGCACAGCATAAAAATGCAGTTTTTCCAAGTTACGAACACAGAAGAGTTTCCCAAGGAAATAGATAAATCTTTTTACATTTCTTTGGTAAATTATGGCCAACGAAAAACGTAATACCAAAGTTGAAATATCTCAACTATTTTTAAACGTGTAAAGATTAAGTGAAATACATACGAGCAACAAACATGTTTCAAATTGTGTTTTCAGTCCAGTCCTCACAGCTGTTCATTAAAGCAGCTTGATAATTCAGCAACTTTGTCAGTTTTTCCACATGCGGAAGAGACAAGCCAGAGTCTTGTGGGTTTATAGAAATACTGAAAACATCCGTGTGGTCTTAAATGATTTCTGTCTAACAGCGTGAGCTGTTGAACAGAAGGATATGACTTGCATTAGGCTTTGTTTACCAACAGATACTTAAAATACTGCAGTATAAACGTCCTTCAGAAGGCCTGTTTCAGTTTACAGCTCCTTTACTGACTAGTGGTTCTCTGTTAACAAATGGGACTGACAGGACAGGACGGCTGCCCTCTACACTCATCATACATGCACACACTCAAAACAGCAAACATTAGTGTGTCAGGTGATAATACAGAACAGTGTCCTCTAAAACCATAAGTCAATGTCCTGTAGCTCCTGCAGCAGCTCTGCATGCTAATCCTGTGCCTGTAAAACATGTTTCTCCTCTTTGAATGTTGGTCCAACTCTGACGTCCATACTTTTGTTTTACTAAAGTGATATTTCACTTCCCTAAATAGCCAAATCTCTGTGAAAATAAAATGTAGGCCACAGAGCACAGTATGCCATCAGTTGCCAAATCAAGTATCTATTAACGAGCACCCCCCCTCTCTCATTACGCAATCAGTGATGCTCAGAGAATGCCAGAAAGGCTGTTGCAAAATATATTTTGCCTAGATGGCTCCATCCAAAATTAACTCATAGCCTAGTTTAAATTGAAGAATTTATGCTTCTCCTTTGGTGCTCCAGTCTAACTTAAGCTCAGACAGAGCGGATTCAACTTCCATCCGAGTGTCATGATGTACAACGTCTAGAATAAAAAGCCTTGAACCTGGAGAGATTTAAAAATACTTCTTTCTTGGATCTCGAGTTAGCGTCTGTGTCTTTGAAGTCGAGTTCAGAAAACAGCAGTTTGTCCTTCATGACGACGATGCTTTTTCCTGAACACTCCAGCCAATGCTGTGTCTCCACTCTCTCTTTTCTTTTTTTCCCCCACAATACAGATGCAAAGCAATAAAAATAGCAGCGTTAAATCCTATCCTCTGGCTACTTCTTGAAATCTGAAGTGATGGCTTCAGTCAGGGAGCAAGCTGGCTGGATGTGGAGCAGGCAGTCATTTGGACAAGAATCCATCATCTAGACCAGAGAACTGCCCCTAAACACTAACGGCCCTCCTTCTCCGAGTTGGTCTGAGTGCTTTAGCTTTGATGTCACTGCTGTTTGGACGAGTGCGCGAGGTAGAAAACAGAGATATCTGTTTTTCTTACCAGTTTCTCTGCCCGCTGCCTCAGTTTCCTCCAGACTGTGTGGTGAGCCTGCAGAGAGGAGGACAACGTGATTAGCAGGTTTATGTAGACACTGATGAAGTGCCTTTAATGTGCTAAACACTTCTATGCTATTATATAGAACAAGCTTTGATGTTGAACAACTAAATGTCATATGATCAGTCCCATGGCAAAACCTGGTTTAAATTTGACATTTTTTTGTGCCACAGACCTCTAGGTATAATCGGTTTTCTGTGAAATTTAAAACACTGCAGGACTAAATTGGGTCCCTGTTTGAAAAACTCATGACTGAGATCCACAGTATTTAAAATATATAATGTATGTTTTCATCCTAGTGTGATCACAGATACACAGAGTCATTAGCTGAACTTTATGGATGCCTTAAAAGTATTTAGTGCCTTTATGTCACTGTAATCCACACACACTCGCCCCTACCTGCAGCTGCAGAGGTAGTGAGAGGCCTTGTGCTCGACGGTGGAGGCCCCAGGGTCCCTGTCCCAGGCTGTGGAGGGCAGTCACCTCATACTGGGAGCACAGGCCTGTCCTGGCAACCAAGGGGCCCACGCTCAGCAGAACATGGTCACCACATCTACAAAAAAAGGTGAAAAAGTAGAAAACAGGTAAATGATTGACTGAGATGTACAAAATATATACAGGGGTGACAAGAAACTGAAAACATGTAGGTGGGAAATGAAGGTTTAAACCAAAATGTGTGAATTAAAACTTACCTGTTAAGCATCACTGTGCCTTTGGGATTTTGTGCTGCCTTTTGTTCCACCTCCTCCTGTTTACACCTGGGACAGAGAGAACAAAACAATAGTCATCATGTGTTCTTCAGTAAACTGGGGAGAGACAAAGCAGGGACAGGAAACAAAGAACAACAAAAACAAAAAGAGACATAAGGAGAACAGAGGTTTGAAGCGAGAGAAAGGTACAGAAAACGAGGGACAGCGGTGAGAGGAGCTGAGAAAGAGTATCAGTGGTAGAGACTGCTGAGGAGTCAGTCTACCTGCTGTGTGAGAAGACCTCCAGCGCCACAGAGGGGACCACCTCCAGAGGCTCCCAAGCCAGGTCCTGGTGGATCAGCTGCTGGGCCCCTCGGGTCAGAGACCGCAACGACTCCTGGAGAGAAAAAAAGCCATGTTGGTTCACAAAAGCAACTCACTTATAAAGGATCGGGTAAAGTAAGAGATATCGGAGTAAATTAAGGCACACGCCAACAAATAAAAGCTCTGAATCATTCCTCCCCTGCAACTGCTGGTGACAAATAGAGGCTTCACTTCAAAAGGTGATAATAAAAATGCACTCACCAGCTGTCTCTCTTTCACACACACATTAAAATAAAGATTAAAATGTATATGAGATCCTTTAAACACCCAACAAGACTTTAATGTTCTCAGTTTTGATAAAATGTGGTTACAGACAGCATTAGGCAGAGTTTAAAGGAGGGTGTTAGCATAAAAACAATGACATTTAGGCTAAAGAAGTTTCTTTGTCAGTGTAAAATCTTATCACTATTGGAATCCTTTGCAAACAGCTTAAGTCTAGTTGACCACAGCTTCTGTTGTTCGTGAACAGACACGTATTTGATACTGAAAAGATAAGATTTTGGGTGGAATATCACTTTAGCTTAAGTTTTTGCTAGTTAAAATTCTCATCTTGCAGCAGGAGTGTAGACGGTTACAGGTGCACCAGACTTGAAACTTGCTACCAGAATAAACTGGTAAACGGGAATGTTTTTATGCTAAAGATACACAATATGGACTAAAGTACTAAAGTTGGAGCTGTTTTTAATGGTGTGGTCTTTGTTAAGGGGGATCTAACTGCTACAACATACAATTTTTGACAATAGTTCTTCCAACAGTTTGTGTTTGACCTTTTCCTGTTCAATGTGACAACGCCTCTGTGCACAAAGCCAGCTCCATAAAGAAACTGTTTTCCCAGTTTGGTGTCAAAGAACTCGACTGACCCGCACAGAGCTCTGACCTCAACCCTATCAAACAACTTCAGGATGAACTAGAATGGAGATTGTGAGCCAGACCATCTCGTCTAATATCAATGATCCCACAAAGGCTCTTTTGGATGAATGGGAAACATTTCACACAGACACATTCCGAAATCCTGTAGAAAACCTTCCCAAAAAAGTGTAAGCTGTTATAACTGTAGGGGGGGGTCAACTCCATATTAATGCCTTTGGATTTAGAACAGGATGTCATAAAAGTACTGGTCTGGTGTCCCAGTACTTTTGTCCATTCTATAAAGGATGACAAAACATTTCAAAATAAAGCTCATGTACTAGCTGATGGATAATGAAAAATATCTGCTTAGTAATGACAGCAGAGGTTTGACTATGCCTTCCACACACACACACCTCAGAGGGAGTCCATGAGTCCAGCTGAGGGTCGAGCACCACATCGCAACAGAAAGCCCCTGAAGTGACTGCAGGGAAACACATCAAAATGGTAAAGAACTAATAAATAAAATAAAACAAACTTAATGCTTAAAGAAACTAAATCATTTGTTTTTACAGAAATATAACAAACAACAAGCCAAGACCAAATACTAGGGGTGGGAATCTCTGGGCACCTCACGATTCGATTACGATTCAGAGGGCTGCGATTCGATTATAAAACGATTA
>JAPMOB010214064.1:0-63351 GCA_029875015.1 Lepomis gibbosus
GCAGGGGGGCTGGAGCCTATCCCAGCTGACACTGGGCGAAAGGCGGGGTACACCCTGGACAGGTCGCCAGTCCATCGCAGATCATTTTTATATTCTGGCCTCAATTTTAAAAAAAATAGGTGTGCTTTGGCTTTGTAGGGCAGCATAATGTCATAGACAACCTTAATGCAAGTTTAATTCATAAAAATTCATTTAAGTCTCCTCTTGTACTCTGAAAAGTCCAGTGGATTGATTGAATATGGTTAGATATATCACTTTCTGACACAACTCAACACAGACTTTTAAGGTCACACACAGAAAGCAAATGGCGAGCCTCAGCTATTAATGTAACATTTTGCTGCCTGTGATGTGCCAATTACACACATCATTGACTATGAGGGGTTATAACTATGGTGTAGAAATGGCTCTTACATGTGTTGAAAAGGGGCTGAAAATAGCCCAGTGAAAGCCAATCAGTGCCAGGCCGGAGGCTTTTAATATGCTTAAGAGAAGGCTCATGTCAACCTTTAAATGTGGGGTTTCATTTGACCAAGTGCTAAGAAGGCTAAATGTTGTTTCCACTTTTAAATATAAACAAGGAACGATAAGGAAAGCCCAGAGATAAGATCTTGTTTGTGTGTGGGGGCATTTGTGTGGGTGTAGGCCTACATGTGAATAGGTGCATTTGGTGCACAGAGATAAGAGTGTGGTGGAAACCACTCAACCTCACAGCGAAATCTGACAGATATGGTGTCATTGTGAGCAAATGGAAGCAGACAGATACAAGCCGTATACACACACAGTTTAAACATCACATCAGCTCCTGGCAGACTTAAAAAAGCTCTTCAATGCAGTTTGCATTAATGTTTGACTGAATAATACCAGTATCTCAGACTGAATAGGCTAACAATGGACCACAAAACAATAGTCTGCTAAGGGGAGACCCCCTGCCCATTCAACACAGACCCCGTCTGCCCCTGAGGAGACACATTGCTCAGCACCAACAAGCTTTCTTCCATAAATCCCCTAGATCATGATTTTTGTGAACTTGAGCTCAATACAAGAAAGATTGTTTTCACATTCATGGAAATTGGCATATTGTGATATGTGAGGAAGCGCAGGTGGCGTGCCCCAATAATCTGCCAAATCTCATTTCTCTTTCTCTTTTAGCTGCGTTGAGATGATTCAGGAGGCCACTCTCATGTGGCAGGGGCTCACTATCATGAATGTCTCATTTCAATAATAAAAGTCTCTGACATGCAATATCACCTAGTGCAGTGAAGGCAAAAACGATGATGGTTTCATAAATTTGAGTGGCAGGTTGTGCAACTGGTGGGCCATGCTCAGTCAAATGAATCACATTGACCCTTGCCTTGTGTGGAATGAGAATACCATGATGCAATTGAAGCATGCGTGACAAGCACCCAAGGTAAGCTAGCAAAACCAAATGGAGGGGTTGAAATAAGCCTTTTTCCATTCTTAGTTTTCAGATTGTGTCTTTCTAAAACATTCTTCTGTACTATCAGATAAAGTTCAACATTATATCATATCTCTTAAACAAATCTGCAAATGGTCAATTAAGGGTTTAGAGGCTTATTAGGGTAGCTAGTTAGGTTAGCAAGATGCCACATAGTTCCCTATACAGTTAGCTATAGTCGGTCGCTATTCCAGGGGGCTAATTTCTGCCTTTACTTTTGGTTCGACTCAAGTTTTAAAATGATTTATCTAAATTGAAGTTTGTTTGGAAACCTTTAGGAGACTTGCACTGCTTGCTCTGATAAATTGTGTTGCTGGGTTTTGCGTTTCTGTGACTCTCAACAACAACGTTAGCATCTCCCATTGTTAGCTAACTGAAAAATTCAAGAATTGGTCAGTGATGATGTCAGTGAAGTTTTGTTTCCTTATGAATTTTAAATTGTGCTCAATCTGATATGATTTCCCCCTTATGGTGTACAATTAAAGCACCTGCCATTTCAAAGGAGAATCCCATAGTTTTGTGTAAGCCCAGGCTGAGAGTGGCTAAAATATATAATTCACTGCAATTAGAGACAATTTACAGCTAAGTATGATGTCTCTTTGGAGTAAATGACTGCTGGCATGCTGTGATCTGATTCATTTTAACCTGTATTTAGCAAGGGAAGCATATATGACTCCTATCTTACCAGAATTCCCGCTCACTCATCAACTGTTTTACTTTGCTGGAGAAACTGTGGGTGAGCTCAAGGGCACCTTTTCTTGCTTGTGGACATCATATGAACAGAGAGCATGCATTCCTGCAGGATTAAAAATAGAAACGTTTTTTGTCACACTGACACTTCAGAAAGAGAGAAAGGGCAGAAGCAATGCCTGTCATTATAAAAATTTGATCCCAACTGCCTTGGCTTTCTTTAAGGATTACATTTACGGATGGCAACCTTAGCATTTATCTTCACACTGTAACTAGAAAAGGATACGAAAGAGAGACGAATTGTGAGGTGCACAGGGAGCTCATCAGTACCTCATTGCATGTACGCCTAAATCTCAGTCAAAATGTAAAATTTTCTGGTATAGCTCTCCTAAATGCCATTTTCTTCAAATTTTAAAAGATTCACTTCCACAGAATCACAGGATTCAAAGGCATTAAAAAAACCTGACTCAACTTTAAAAGTGCATAGGGAGTTAGTGAGAGTTCACCTCTGTTTTGCATTTTTAGCCAGGCATGTTCGTCTTTCCCAATCAGCAACTATTCCCTTTGCATTGTAATGCTCTGCTGTTTTACATTTCTGTATCACACCAATTAATCAAAGTGACAAGGTATTTAATGAGAGGCAATTAGAGTGTTAACAAAAATGCAAATCAGAAAGAGTGCAGAAGGGGGTGTGAGAGATGTGTGTTTGGTTTGGTAGTAGTGGTGGCAGCTTGGGGTGTGAGTATGTGTGTGTGTGTGTGTGTGTGTGTGTGTGTGTGTGCGTGCGTGCGTGTGTGTGTGTGATAAGCTATGGCAACGGGTTCAAGGAGATGTCCCTCAGTGGTCCTATTAGGACCCTTATTCACGGAATAGAGTTCAGCTCTTTCTGCCTGTGTTTATGTGCTCATCTGCACACATGATTGCATCTATGTCCACGCCTGCGATAGTGTGTTCAAGTTGTAATGAGTGTCCTTCACAGTTTTTCACAGACAGCTCCTGCACAACAGGCGAAAACAACCAATTAGTTCTGCATGGAGGAAGACTGCATGACAACATGAAACATAGATTAAATAGCTGCTGTCAGGACGGATGTTAAGTAGCCCTCTCAGGTTAATCTCTTCTACATCACACAGTATCTGTGTGCAGTAGATTAGACTGTTTTCTCTAGGAATTGCTCTTCACAGTGCTGGCTTGTTTTAGCTTTTAGAGCATTGCTTCAGATGGAGCATTAAAACTTAAATATGTATGAACAAAAGCAAAAGAATGGCGTGCTTCAAATGGTTTTTCATAGTCTCACAGCAACACCAGAGACCAGTGATTCCCACATGTTGCTGTTCAATAATATCTGCTAAAAGTAACAGGCTGGTGTGCTGTCCTTCAACTGGTTATCCTGCATCCAAGCTGCTCATCATGAAGCATCCGCACCGCTGAAGTGTCCTTCAACGTGATCGACTTTGCTACTCTGCAGCTGATCATATGCTGTTACCTCTCTGTGGAGGGCTAAAACAAAAGAGTATTTCCTGTTTCCCCATTTCAATTGGAAAGTCTTCATAAGCCAAAGCACAATTTTGAGCCAATGTGCCAATGATCCCTTTAAAACATAAAATGTATTGTAACTGCAACCTCCCCATGCTCTATTGTCCCAGATTAAATTAAGGGTAGCATTATTATTATTACTGCTGGCAGGCTTATCATTTTTTAAGATGTGTCAACATTTATTTTGGGAATTAGCCAAACTACAAAATTAACTGTTTGCTGTTATCTGGTAAACATGAATAACATTCCAGTGTCTGTAGACTCTGCAAAAGATATTTTTAACGGAGTGAAATGTCAGTATCGATTTGATATTTACAAAGTTGGGGTGAGCTTTGTTTGTTTGTTCACAAAATGAACACAAGGCTCTGATGGCCAATAAATCATCTAGCATTAGCTACATTAGCTCAGGTGAGTCCTGAACCATCAGTTATTTATGCTGCTATAGGCCTAGACTGCCGGGGGATCTCACATGATGCACTGAGCTCCTCTCTCCTCTTCTTTCTCTCCCTCTGTATGCAACCTCATCCCATTAATGCATTTTACAAACTCGACTTCTTCCCTTTCACATAGTCTTGTGTTTTCTCATCCCCCTCCTCTCTTCTCCTATCACTTCCTGCAGGTGTTTCTGGCTCTGGAGCTGCGGAGTCTGGATCTGTGGTTGCGAATCACCTGCTGCCCCCGTGTTTCTGCTCGACACCCTCTGTTCCAATTATTGTTACTAGTCCTATTGTTATTATTGTAATTATAATCATTAACATTATGATTATTATCATTAACACTACTGTAAATGTCTGTACCATTTTTCATTCAGTCTATAGCAACATTACCTTCACTGTCTGTACCTCTGTGTGTATATTGTGTAGGCTGCCTCCCTCCCCTCTCTCTCTCCTTCCATCCCCCTCCCTCTTTCTCTCTGTTCCTCTCTTGCCCTCTCTTTCTCTCTCTCTCTCACCCCCAACCGGTCGAGGCAGATGGCCGCCCACCCTGAGCCATGGTTCTGCTCGAGGTTTCTGCCTCTTAAAAGGAAGTTTTTCCTTGCCTCTGTCGCCTAGTGCTTGCTTTTCGTGGGAACTGTTGGGTTGCTGTAAATATCACAGAGTATATTCTAGACCTGCTCTTTTATGAAAAGTGCTCAAGGATAACTGTTGTTGTGATTTGGCGCTATATAAATAAAACTGAATTGAAATTGAATTGAATTGAACTTTATGTACATCACACTTTTACCACCTTAACTGGAATCACTAGACATTTAGAGCTGAGAAGCATCTTGTTCTGTCAATCTGTGAAACTACAATGTTAGCTAACGTTAGCTCAACAGCTTAAGTAAAGACAGAGCTATCAGTGGCATTAATTTAGATGATTTTGGATATCTTTAGCTTTAATTGTCAGATGTTACTAGCAGAAGTTTGTCATAATTATCGTAAGGGGTATACAGTTATGTAGTCTTTATCACTATATGTGAACTGCAGTAAATTGGTCTGGTTGTTTCGATACAGATGAACTTTTAACTTTAAGTAATTTGTCAATGTCATAGTTAATTCCTGCTGAAAAGGGAGCACATCCATATGATTTTATAATTTCTTCAAAATTCTTATATATAATTGAAAACACAATTAGTTATGTCTGACATAATATGTAATACTAATTTTATTAGTGTTATCTTTACAGTCCTGGGTGTAGTTTCAAAAGATTTGTTTTTCCTTACTGTTGGATGGACTACTAATGGCCTATGTGATCCCCGCATAGACAATCCTGGCCATTGGTGGAGATTACTCCTTATACCTTTTCTCCTTCCTGCATAGTAAATACTAACACATCAAAGTGGATCAAGGTGCACACCATTGCTTGCTTGTTTACTCTGGATCTTTTATGGCGTGTATCTCTATTTTCTTTCAAATGACACATTGAGATTTAGTCCAATTGTATTAGTGTTTTTTTCTCTCATTCTCCTTTATGTGGAGTGTCTTTTCTTTGTCTTGCTGTCAAGGTCTTTCTTTGCCTTTTTGTCTGTCATTGTCACTGTATCTTGGCCTATTTCATTTAGATTCAGTAGGTAAAAATGCTCTATAATGCCAAAACAGACAGAACATTGCTTTCTATTTCTATGTGGGTTTTTTGTGTGTTTGTCTCAAGGGTTTTCTCCTCTCTTGCTCTTCACAGATCTATCTTTCCCCACCCCAGCGCAACAACACCAGTGGTAGAAACGTGCACGCAGACATCAGAGACTGTTGACTTGTGACTGTCATTCCAAGCAGCCATTTCTGATGTAAGTGGGGGGAAATCAAAGGTTATCATCTGTCAGTGAACGCATTAAGAACCATCTCATTTCCTGCTCTTTGTTCCACTTCCATATGCAAGGCGGGTTTCCTTTCAATTAGGTTTCATGAATACAGATACTTCTGACTGGTAAAACCTTGGAATGAAACATGATTTATCTTGTATTCTGCTTTTTGGAATTACAATATGAGTATTTTCTTTTATTCATAAGACAACCACAGTAGCGTAGGTGCTGGTGATGCTTTCAAGGGAAAACAACCTCCTACTGTATTATCACTGAGGTAATAGAAAGCACATGAACTCCAAAACATTCTTTTCTTTAATTTGTACCTCAGTATACTATTAGATAAAACCCAGTGGCAGTAGTCAAGAGGTTTGCTTCGCACTGCCTAATTTATCCACAATCTTATTCAAGATATACTGTGGCCTGGCAGTTTCCTTCATTTTCTCTCATAAAATGACTAATGCCTTCTGCCTGGTGGGCTCATACATCATGGCAGATCCAATGTGTCTGTGTTTAACTAATAGGCTCTGTATTCTCAAGAAGCCACGGATGGCACAGGTTATGACAAACTGCATCAACAAGACATTCATTACCCTCAACATCCTAGCAACCAAATCACAATTACCACGATCCACGAGTGAGCATCCAGACCCTCTGCCACACTCTTATTCCTTGCACACCACGTCGCTAATGCATAAATTAGCCTTCTTTTGTCACATTGGGGGGTAGGCGGGTTGAGAATTAGCTCAGTTTGTTTTGCTCGTGATGAGACGGCGTGCACTGATGGCAGATGACTGCAAAACTTCTTTACTGACAAATCAATAGAAGTCACTTTCATTTTCACTCTCTACATATGAATATGTTTGTGTGCCTGGGGATTAACCAAATGTGTTTGTGTGCACATTTTCTGCATGAATGTTTGTGTATGTGTGTGTGCATGCATGTAGATAGTTGTCTTGACTGACTAATGTACTTGGCCTGCGCTGTACCAGGACTCTATTGTTGCAATGCGTCCTCCCCACAGTCATTAGATTGCCATTAATCTCTCATCTGCCATTGAAACAACTGCCACTGAGCTGGGATGAACAATACAGTGGCCCTTCCTCTGCACATACTTGCAATGGGTTTGAATTAGACTCCTGGGGGTCACCGATTAGACCCACATAATTCATCCAGAAGGCTGAGTTCACAAAGAGGTTACTCTTCTGCTGAACATCATACATTCTCCATTCAACCATGGCGTCAGTTCATGTGCTGTATTTAGCTTAAGGAATGATATTCTATATTTGAAGAATTTGGTCAAACACATTAAGACTAAAATGAATCGATCCTACAAGTGGCCTGATATAGCTTTTTCCTGTGTGCCATAGACCCCCATTGTGGTCCAAAAAGAAGTGTTAAAACACATTGATCAGCCACTAGGTGACACATTCTTTCATTACCTACGACCTGGGCACTGTGGTTTATTTTAAGTGGGTCCCACAAACACCAAGCAACTGCATAAAAACACGTAGTGCCATGGACAAGGTAGAGAAACTACTGGGAGATTTGGTATTTTCATGGGGTTTGTTGACAGTTTAAAATTTATAGAATAATGCATGCCTTAATTTTTTAATAGCATATTTTTGACAACAGAGAACATCAGGCCAGATAGCAGTAGGCTTATTTTTAAAAAAAAGTAGTATTTAAGTGTTTAATTTATATTTGATTGATTTTGAACATTATTTATCTCAGATATGTAATGTTGTTTAAATTAAATTGTTAAATTGAGTTGTTTTAGGGAAAGAAACCAGTGTTTTTCCTTCTTCGTTTCCTTCTTCTTGATTTAGCACAGCATTTAATTCTGGCTTTTAGATGTGGCAAGATCCCATTCAGTTTCTGCTGCCCTTGTTTTCATTGCTGTGGGTCTAAGCAACCGCAATGCTGTGGGTGGACCTTACAGACACAGTAGCAGTGGTTTAACAGTGCAATGAAAGTGACACCACATGCAAACATCAGTAAAGAGACAGACAGATGGAGGATCGACTAAGACTGTATACATGCTGACTAAATACAGACAATAAGCATAGCCTATGGTTGCTTCAAACATTTTGTTTACTCATACAGAAAAAAATTGCCAAGTTCATAATCTTTGAATCTGGAGTAGAATTATTGGACAATGGACCCAGGATCTTTGAGGAATTAGTTAATCTGCAGCTGTTTCACCATACACCGGTGTGATAATGTAATCTTAAACGTAAAATCATTCATTTCAGAGAAGGAGGCGTCCTTATTGAATGCAGTCTTGCTATGAATCTTTGTTAGTCACATGAGCACAGATTTGGTTGAAGGCAAAAAGAACCAGCTTCAGATGCAGGGGCATAATTAGCAAAACATGCTAAAGCTTGGAAAGTGAAAACATTTTACTGGCGAGCAGGAAAATAAAAGATTTATGTGCTGCTTTTTGCATAAACTTAAGTAAGTTGTTTTTGTTAGAAGCCTAGAGTGTGAACTTACCATTTTTCCCCCTCCTCCCACCAAACCTTTGCCTTATTCATTTTAAAGTGATGCATGTTTATGCTCACTGGAAGCACCTAACCCATTAGCATTATTCATAACATGAAGTTTCCTCAGTCCTCCTTTGGTAGAGAAGAAAAACGACTTTACACTCCACTTACTGCAAGCGGGTGAGAAGAGCTCTTAATTCCATGAAAAATACCTTTATCCGGCAGGATGGTTGGTTACTTGAGTGAGCGACATGTGGTGGTGCAATTTACCCCTTATTCGACCCGCCTCAATCAAGTCTTAGAGTGTATTCATGGTTTCCGTTTGCAACTGAGTGTAAGACTACAGTATGACTGAGTGAATAGCTAATCACATCCGCCACCAATGTATTACCAGACGAATGATGGGTAATTTTCAGACTGTATCACAGATTGACTTTTTAAATCAAACCGCCTTTCTCAATATGGGTTAAAGGCCTAATTTGCGAGAGTCTCCACGTAACAAGGTTGTGAAAGATGTTGAAAATGATAAATGATAATGACTAACTAAACAGATACATTCTGCGAGTTGGGCTGATTTTTTACTTCTTGTGGCCTACATCTGATCTTTTTGAAAGGAAATATCAGACAAGAATGTTGATATCGGACAGTTCTGCACAAAACTCATGTCTCCACCACCTTAAAATCCACACCCTTTCTTTCCTCCTTGATACATAAAGGTACAGAATTGTCTAATATGAAAGTAACTCCTAAGAATGCTGGGTTGGAAAAATCTTGTACTATTTGGACAACCATAAAAGGATAGAAAGAGAAAAGTAACAGCATTGATTGTGTGTTTAAATGCCTAAAATTACCTAAGTTTACATTTAGCTGACAGGGCTGTGTAAGGTATGAATTTTGTGTATCAAAAGTAAAGCCGGCAGTAGTGGAAATTGTATGGAGTACAGCATATCGAGGTGGATGGTTGGGTCAGTGTAACACAGGAGACTGCAGGTAGGAAATGAGAACCAAACACTAGTCAATATTGGTTTCTTCCAACCAAGATCTCTCCCTAATCTTAGTATTACAGTCCATCCTGAATTTGGAAACAGCCTTTGACAAAACAATCTCCATTCAAGGTCCACTTCCTCATTTGTTGCAGAACAAGATCGATACTGAACTGTCAAGCTAAAATGTTAAGCCAAAATGGACGAGAAGTTGTAAAAGAGCTCAGGATGATGAACATCTTGATGAGCAAATGCTTCTGATTGATGAAGCCTGGGTATATGTGTGAATCACAATCTATCCCTCAACTTAATCATGAGGTGTTTGTGTGTACACCTCACTAAACTTTAACCATAGACTTGGCAGAAAGTCTAATTCAAAAGTAATTTGTAACATTTTTTGAAAGCACAGACAAGCGATTCTGCCAAAATTCATCCTGCCCGAAGGGCCATCAGATCACAGACACATATTCAGGCCATTTTGGAAAACAGTGACAAATATCTTGGAGGGCATTTGCACAAAGACATGATTTTAAGACCCTTTGCAAAGTATTTCTCTTTTCTGTCAATTGGGCAAAACACATGAGCACAGTTTGTTCTTTAAACACATATCTCAGGCGGATTTCTGCTTCAACAGTTCTACTCATAAAGTAATTTTTTAAAACATGTTGCTCTGCACTTCAGGGAAAACACCCAACCTACACCAAACGTTTGGTGTTGGGATACAAGAGGATGAGCAGAAGGTATCTCTTGACCAACATTTGTAAAATGATCTTGACCAACAGAGATGCATGTAATTCTTTAATTTATCTTACACGCCTTCTCAATTCTCAAAAAAATAAAAATCCAAATGAAATCAAACAATTTAAATCATGCAGTAATTACACAAGTACACAGTTCTCTAGAGACCTGTTGTGATTTCGTCATTTACACCGATAATTCATACATTTCCCAAAACCTAATAAGATTTGATGACACGTCACCATGGAAGAGACAATCTACTACATTTCCTCAAACTAACAACAACAACAGCAACAAAGACCCATCCACCGTGCTTTGGCCACTGTCCATCCTGAGGGCATTTCCCATATCAACACAAGGCTTATGGTTACACCCGGCGCTAAATGTAATCATCCCCCCCTACTATGCAGATGGTTTGGTGTTATTCTATCTGTAACTGGACTCGATGCCAGGCTCTGAGCGGGCCTAATGACTCCTAAACCCAAGTTGGTTAAGTGGGAATCCAACACCAGCGCCCTGCTGTAATGTAATCTCCCTTTAGGCCACCTGGACCAAGGATCCACCCTGTGGGTTCAAAACACATTTGGTAGTGGCAGTACAACAGAACATTTAGGTAACAGCTTTATCACAAGACACAGTGTATGCAGAATTATTTAGTTCTGACAAAATGCTGTAGAGCAGATGTCATGATGGAGAAAAAAATCATCACTGACATTACAAGTAACGACAGTAAATGTTCACGACTCAGAGCCACTTTTCTTAGAAAAGAGTAACAAATACCCCTGTATCTCAGCAAAGAGAAAATGAACAGGGAAAAAAGTGAAAGTTTTCTTTTTATAGTGTAACTGACATTTGGTCTCAGATGAGAATTGCACCTTCGTTGCCAAAGAAGTCTTCCAAAGATCTGACTGAGGGAAATTTTATGCTAATGTGAAGGATGTTAGAGGTTTTTATGTCTCAGAAGTTGTGTTTTAGTATTTCTCCCCCTGCAACGCTTAAATATCTAGGGGAATTTTGTGCGTGTTTCGTGTGTATGTGTGCATTTTTGTAGCGTGTAGCAGCAAATGCCTGCAACATATCCATAACAGCTCCAGATGGTTTGTCGTAACATCTGTCTAGCCTGACAAAACATAGCCTGCAGGGTGTGGCCATAAGGTGTGTTATTGGGTTATTCTGGCACAAGGTTGGCTTTAAACCATGTAACAGTCACTGGCTGACGGCACACACACTGAGAAACACTGAGACTGCACAAAAATCAGTCTCTCGTTCTCTCTCTCTCTCTCACATACACACATGAATGATAGACAGACATAACTATATTTTTTTTATAGGTTTCTTTTCCAACCTCAAGAGGCGGGGTCGTGCCAAAGTGTATTAATGAGCCGACTAGACAGACAGTGACAAACAGGCAGAAAGACAGGGGCAGTGGAACGGAACGGACCTGAAACAGTGTCTGGCGACTGATAAGTAATGGGAGGAGGGCGAGACTTTCTGTTTTGGAAAGGATGAGGTTAAGAAGAAAGAAATAGGGGGATTTAGAGGACACACATGTCGTATTTTTTTTCGTTCTGGTTTTTGCCCTTTACTACTGTACTATCTTCCCTTATTTAATTCTATATGTCGCATTTCTCCCTCCTCTACCTTTCCATTCTTCCCTCATCCCTACCCATATACCTCTCCCTACCTCCTATCATCTTGGCCAGGCCACTTGGCCGATTGGTGAGTATGGTAATCAGCTAGAGGCTGATAACAGCTAATAAGTCCTCTTGTCGGGTGCTAAGAGCTTGAAAGACATTTTTACACAGCTGTAAAAAAAAAAAAAAAAAAAAATAGAGGCAAGCACGCCGTAAAGCTGATGAATGGACGGACCCTTTGTGATTTTCCTTTTTGTAGTGGACAATGAATGTACACAGTATGTGCAAATAGGCAAATCTGCCATGTAACTGTGTGCATCATGTGAGCTTCCTTTGCCTTGTCTGGAGAGGAGGCAGGAGGGGGTTTTACGAGTGTCACTCTGCCCACAGAAAGAGCTTTCATCCTGGGCTTATCAGAGCCAACACAGGGGGAGATTGTTGGCTGCTGGAGCGAAACGGCGACTGTTGCTGTTCCCCCCCTCCACACCGGACCAGTCTTCCCCTGACTTTGTGATCCCCTTGCGCACACACACACACACACACACACACACACACAGACACACGCACACTCAGCAAGAAAATGGTGTGTATGTGTGATTGCATATGGCCTGATACACAAAGAAAGACACACATTCATGCAGTAGAATCAAGAATAGCTCGTCAATCTATTACAACTGTTTCCATATTTTTAATCACCAGCAAACACATAACATCAGGGTGCTGTTTCCTGTATTAATCTGACACTGAATAATCACCCATTTCTTGTTTCCTGTTTGGCCGGCGACCATAAGACGTGGTACCCAGAGTGCCGGTGACAGGGCCATATGCAGCTCTAAATCATATGTTATTTTCGCCATGCTGTGCTCCAACGAGCAACTATAACCATGATGGAAGACACCAGATGATCTGCGTTCAACAGCAGAGTTAATTTCCATAAAGCCAGATTAACATGTTTAGGAGGGAAAAACATTACATCTAATTATTTAGCACCTACGCTTTGAAAATGTGATCGTTAAAGTTCTTTTTCACAGCCATGTCATTTTTTCCAACCGCTTTCATATTTTGGAATGAAAGTACAGTACATAGAGTAAAATAAGACAGATCAACAGGTTTAAATGCAAGTAAAGATTTATGTTTTTATGAAAAGTTTTAAGAAAAATCATTCTGTTTTCTGAGATGCAAGACAAAACTGCTAAGTGTGTGTCTTTGTGAGCGAGCAAGACTTGTCAAGTGGAATTACACTCAAGGGTGAAAAGGTCAAACTCACTGATCTGCACAGACAGGAAGACAACCTTTTTCATAAAAAATGGAAAGGTCACTTCATTCAGTACTTTCTTAAAAAGCTCAAAATCCCATCAGAGACAGAGACGGACAGAGAGAAGAGAAACCTATGCAGGACCAGTGTTGTGCCTCTGATAAGTCGACAGCTGATAAATCAGGTGATACCACCTCCCTTCAACCCCCTTGGTCATCTGTAGCACATATAAGGTCCAAGCATATCATTCAGAAGTGAAGTCTGGCAGTAGAATATTTTATCCATCACCATTTCCTGAATGACTTTTCTGGCATGCATGCTCACTCTTGGATCACAGGACTATTCTGCTGTAGTTGCATGATAACTGCACTTAGTTGCTTTTTCCATTTCCATTTCACTTTATTTTCTGCTTTGCACCAACCTCCCGGGCCGATGTAAGCGATAGCATTGACATACTTCACATCCCTGGATGAATTCACAATCCAGGTCTGAGGTGGCCATATGGAGGTGACGGCTGTGTTGGTCTGACCACAGCTTCCCCTGCTCTGTGTGGTGCTCTCTGGACGCTATTGGTGGTGGCGGGATGTAGTAGTATCTGTCTAGTCCCCTTCATGCTGTCTAACAGGCTGGACATGTGGCACAGCATCTGTCTCCGGAGGACAGGCCCACTCCAAAGACTGGCCTGGGTCACAACCATTCACACCCATATGTCCAAAGGGGGAAAATGCATATATCCAATGAAAGCATATGAATATTCTACTTAAATACACTTGAGAGGTCTGGCACTTTCCACCCTTGTTGTGACAAAACAGCTGCTCTTTTGAATCAGTACATTTATTGTTCAAAGTAAAAACTCTTTAAAGATGTCAGTTCTGATTAATCTGGAATACTCGTGGTTACTGGAGGTAAGGGCAGGTGTATTTGAAGGTGCATTACATTCTAGTATCCATAGGAAGTCTATACAATTCACATACAGTGCCAACATTCGGTGTCCCAGTGAGGCGAAAAGAAAGGTGTGGAGGTCATGTGTCTGACTTTTGTGTTTTGAGTTTGTATCCCATTACAGAATTGAAAATCATGTTTGCCTCTGTATTAACCATGACCTTAATCTAACCTTAAAAAAGAATTGTAATTGCCTAACCCCATCCATACCTTAAAGCTAAGCAATTTTTTCCAAAGGTTTTTGTTATTTTTGTTAAAATTCTCTATAAATCCAGACAGCAATCAATAAATCAAATGTTCCAATAGAAAAAATTTAAAAATCCGTTATCTGTGGATGTGGCTATAATAAGCAAGGCCTACCTGCCTGTCTACCTACCTACCATACCAACATGCACGCACCCTCCCCATGCACTCATTGTGCATGAAAATGTGTTTTGGGGGGCTGGGTGTTTTTTTCAATTAGATACTTTCAAGATCTAGCTGTCTTTGGGTACCATTAGCCTTTGGATACCATTAGCCATACCACTCATCCAGTAACAATGAAAAGTACTACTCATCTAAATAACACAATAAAAAAATGAAATGTAATTTTAATTTTAATTTTTGAAATGTTTGATATAATGAATACATTAAGGTATAAAACTATAATATAATTATAACGCTATATGCAATATTTTAACAAACAACTAATAGCTTATATTATTAACAAGCACAAAAGTACCAGAATTGACTAAACTGCACTCAAGACTCACAGCCATGCTTCTGTTTGGTTTAAATTCCAATTAATCAGGAATACTTCCAGAGAAGACGAACACTACTCTATTACTGGAGGAATGCAGGGGAAGATTATAGACAGAGTAGTTAGTGGTTGTTGTATATGTACATATAGGCTGTATAGCATTGTTCTTTGATACAACAATGTTGACTTTTGGTACGTCTAAAAGGACAAAACACACGGGTCCTGTGAGGCTCTGGACGCCAGAGGCTATGGGGCAATTTAACACAGCCACAAGCAGAAAACATGGCATGGCAAGTGCTACAGCCAGAATTGAGCCCCGCAGTGTGAATGTGCACACATACAAAATCACAAATGAAATGTTGAATGTAAATGGTTTGACGAGAGTCATAAATCTCTCAGTGGCCGCTGGGCAGCTGGGGTCGGGCAGCCAGCAGTCCTGTCAGAATAGCGCAGCTGTGTGAACAGAGATAGCCACTGTCATGCAGGAGATACTGAGGCAAGCCTGCAGGCTGAAAACTGGAATTGGCCTCTGAAATGGTCTGTTACTTTTTCAAAATAGAAAGTGTTGAACAGGTCTGTTCCAAACACAAATATCAATTTTTTTGGTTGGGGAGATCATTGCTATATTTTATAAAATGAATAATCATCTTTTAAAATGAAAAATGACCCTGGTCACACCAGAATGTGGGATAGAAATCTCGATCTGAGTGTCTATCTAAAATATTTGGTTCTAGGAGCTACTGACAGGGAAAGTTGGTGAACTACTGTAGCTAACAAACTAGCCGAAAGCCAGCCAGGACCATTTTAGTTTTAGACCGTTGAGAGGGAAAAATGCTCTCTAAGCCACTGAGTGTGCTTACAGGTAAGAAAACAGGATAGTGCAAGACAGTTAATAAGCTACGACAGCTTCCTTAATTTTGGATTTCCAACTTTCCGTCGCTTCATAGGTTGGCACTGTCAAGACTGTTTGCCATTGGTTAGCGATGCAAATTTGCCATTTTGAATAATGGTATCATCAGGCCTTAAAGGCAAATGGTATGCTGCTCTAAAAATTCAAACACAGGCAACTGTGTGGGTTGAAGTCAAAGCTTCATGACTTGGACTAGTCAATAAGCTGAAGTGTGTGGAGGAGTTGGACAAGTTTCTCCAAAGTATGCCAACATCATCAAACAATTATTCTCAAATGTCTCATTGCTCAAGAAATCACATTGGTCAGGACTACAGATGGTGATCAATACACGGTTCTAAAATTGATCCAAACCCAAAAAATCAACAATGTCAGTGCTTATCAATACGTTCGATAGTGTAAACATGTAATCTGCTCTGTCTAGTCTCTCATCTATGTTTTTTTTTTAGCACAGCCATCGTTAGCTTGGCAATTGGCCAAATGTTACGAACAAGCTAAATGGAAAGCTGTCTGTCTGTAGCATAGACTGGTCTGTTGTCTCTGGCACACTGTTGTAAACTCTGATACTGGCTGAGATAAACCAGGCGCTCCTCTTTACCAGGTAACGTTACCTGCAGACAGTTAAATAGGAGGAGGATAGGAGGAAGGACTTGTACTGACTGATGTCTGAGTTCTTTATTCTATCTAAATGTCACTTAGTAAATATCGTTATGTCACATATTGAGTTTATATAGTGACTTTGCTGTTCAACTTTAATGTTGCTGCTCTATCATTTAGTTATAACTTTTTAAAAACATGGAGACAGCAAATATGCACATTTCAATATTTATTTATCACAAGTCATATCGTCATTTTAATACATAACAATTTTATTGCACATCGCAGGTTTTCCTCATACCTTGCAGGCCTACGTCATACCTCTTGGGTCTCATCTTACCAAATAAAGTGTTGATAGTGTTATCGATAAAGACTCTGATCGTTAAGCAGTCTTAATAATGGTATCAATATCAATCTAAATTAATGATCCACATCCCAGGTCAGGACGCACCGACCGAGACCCAAGGGAGTGAGATACACACAAAAGGACAAAACCAGCAACGTAACAATGATGCCACTTTGAACCTGTTCTAACCCTGCTTTAGCTATGGTACAGCATCAGCTTTGCTTTTCCATATATTATAATGAGCAGGTGGTATCCTATTGTGTAGCACCGTTGGAGTGTAACAGAACAAAAACACTTTTACAATTAGTGTGTGTGTGGGTGTGTGTGTGTGTGTGTGTTTGTGTGTGTACCCGAGTAAAATGAGAGAGGGGAGAAACAGATTGCTGAGAGGGAGAAAGACAGAGGGGGAAAGAGACTAATGAAGGTTATAGAGAAGGAGAAAGTCTGAAAAGGGAAGGAGAAGAAATGAGTCTGGAATGATAAAAAAGAGACAGAGGGATGGTTGACGAGTCTCTCTGGATTTGCAGAATCCCCTCAGCCTCGAGTTTCAGGACAAAGTCACACTGACACACTTACTGCCTGGTGAGCTCTCTTTCTTTCTCTCCTTCTTCCTCTCTTTATTTAATCTTTCGCTTTCGCACTGGTAATGAGAACTGTAGGTGTTCACCGACTATCACGTACGCAGTTTAACAGTATGCAGGTGTGCTCGCTCTCTCTCACACACACACACACACACACACACAATATTCTTGGATGTCTGCCACAGTGCCAGGACGCCTACAGTGTGAGACGGAAATAGGAGGAAACGATAATTTTTATGTTAGTTCCAGCCAATCTCCTTGCAAACACCATGATACAATCTGCTTTATGATACAATCATACATCTGCTGTGCTATGTTATGCCTGAGCTATAATTGTTAGTTGTGTGTTGGCTGTATAGCTGCTGCTTTACATCCATTATGAACTGTTAAATGTAATTCTAGATTCTTAATTTAAATTTACAGTTTGGCATTTTGGGAAATTAGCTTTATTGCTTAGCGTTAGATAGATACTCTTATGTAGCTGGCGCCAGCAGCTGATATGTTAGCATAGAGCGTACAAGGTATTTGCACAGATTTAACAGACAACGTAGTGAGCTTTAGAGGTGCTGGTAGGTGGATTTTGTTACCCTTGGACACAGCCAAGCAAGCTGTTTCTGGTTTCCAGTCTTTGTGCAAAGCTAAGCTAAATGGCTAGCTCTGCCTACATTTACTGCATAGACCTGAGGGTGGTGTCAGCCTTCTTATGAAAGCAAATGTATTTCCCAGTCTTTTATTATTTGTCATAATGATTCAATGAGCCACGTCATTTTTAGATTCATTTAAATAGCTAATTATAGCTATTTAAATAAATCTATGTTAAACATTGCTCAGTGGGTTAACATACTATACTCGTCCCTTTGTTCTGGCCAGTTTATTCAGTTCACCTCAACAATACAAAAGGAACCCTGACCTTCTAGGGTTTCCTTTAAATGACATGGCTAATTTTCCTGCACTCCACCCAGGCAGACAGCACAGACATCCACCAATGAGCTTGAGACTGTATCACTGTGAACAACGTTCATGAAAGCAGCATCTAGCAGCAATGAGAGGGTAGGGTAGTGATGATGTCTTACATTTTACAGAACCCATAAAAAGAAAACAGTCATTCATTGCCACCATCAACCTCATTATCATCAACATCAAAAACGTAATAGCCTCACTGTCATAATTATTGGACACAGTAAGAGTTTATTTCCCACCAGTACAATAAAACAAAACTAAGTATTCAAAAGAATTGCTCCTTTTGCTGCTTATGCTGTATCCAGTCTCTCCGCTGTCTGTAACTGTGTAAGATACTAAATGATGAATGAATCTTTGCTGCTGCTGGCTTGATCTTAGCCCGTACTGTACAAAACAACAGAGAGAACTCAGAGCACGTGTTTCCCCACAATCAGCTCCACGCATACAACCAGATCGCTGCTCTAAAAAGCATGCACCTGCACCTTCCTCTGTACAAGTTGTCATTGCCAGATCAAACCTTTTTAAAAAAACACTGATGGTTTTCAAAAAACAATGACAGAGAACTAATAGTCAATTTTCTTCTATTTCTAAATCAATGGCATTTTTGGAGATACATGTTTTTTTCAGTAGATTCACACTTGCTGACACTTCCTATCTAATCAACACATTCCAGTCAAGCCCAGTACAAGATGACAAGTTATACATTCACAGTGTTTTACTGCTCAAAATGAAAATATGATAGTTTGTGGAGTAATAACAAGTGTATAGCTTTCACCAGTCAATAGATGTATGCAAATGTATGAAGTATTTCTTATGTTTTATTTCTGCCTACATATATATATTATGAATAAAAGGGCCATGAACTAGTTGAACACATAATATGAATGTAAAAATATAATATAATGTTTATACATAATGTTTCAATAAAAAAGCTTCAGAATTGCAAAGGATTTTTACATGACAGCAGCAATGCGAAAACTGTCATATCGGGTCAGAAAAGAAAAAGAAGGGGAAAACAGCCTAACACATTTGCTGGTTGTTCTTTGAACTGTGTTGCTTCTAGACAGTCGCAAGCAGAGGAGATGTGATGAATTCCCCTGGAGCCAGCGCGGGAAAAGAGCTGAACTTGTTCTCACATCTCCTGCTGCAGAGGAGAAATAACTAGCTCCACTCACTTTGATGGAGAGAGGAATATACACACACACACAGACAGACGCACACACATACTGGCTCTCCGGCTGGCTGCATAGAAGTAATCATTTTTGTACATTTCTCTCATGAACCTCTCCCATTATTTTCCTGGTTTCCATACTCCACCTGTCTGCTGTCTCCTCTCTCTGAAAATACTCTGATTACTTGTTATACTGTCTCACTTTTACCTGCCTTGCTCATTGGAGGGAAATCCAATTCTTTTCCGACACCAAATAATTTCTGCCATCATTGACTCTGCTGTCATTAAGTTTATCACGCTGAGGATTGTCACCATCAACCACACCAAACCTCCAAAGTCTCACTTACCTGTGCAATCTCATACAGCAGTTTGTAGTGTTCCTCCCGTTTCTGCAAGGTGCACAAATTGCAGCCCATTCTAGTTGTCAGGGAAACAGTGCTGAGTGCCCGCTGGAGTGTGTGTGCTGTCTGTAGTGTGTGTGAGCTCCCCCTGGGGCGAAAACACACTCGGGCTCCTCTTCCTTGGCTCCCCCACACCTCTCTCTCATCCGTGTATCCTCAGAGTCGCTCCGAGCCCAGAAAACACACACACGTGGATCAGTTCGCTGCTTTCGTAGAGGTTGTGCTTGCAGTTCCTTCAGTGTGTGTGTGTCAGTTTGTGTTTCTGAGGAGTGTATCTGCTGTAAAATGAGTAAAAGCACCTGGCTTCTCTCTTTCCCTCTTGCCTGTCACTCCTTCCCCTGATTACTCACTTGCATGCCTACATACACTCTCTCTCCACTCTCCACCACCTCCTCTCTCAGTGTGAACACACACTCTTACGCACACACTCACTTTTGGCTCATGGAGACACACCTCCTCCTGTGGCAGGCTGCCTACACATGCCTGCTTCTACTCCTGCTCATGAATAGACAGCGTCCTCATTGGCTGTTTAAGGAAAGGGGCTGGGAGAAGAGGGAGGGGACTGGACTTGACTTGGGCTGATTCAGTATCTTCACATCAGGCTTGCAGGCAGAGTGAAGGACATGCGGCATGTGTGTTTGTGATTGTGCCAATGTTTGTGTCTGTGTTTGTATGCTTAAGCTGCATCTGTGTACGCACATTCCTCCAACATGCAAAATCCCTATATTTCAATGCAAAAAAAATCAATACAAAGAACTCAAACAGGAGTTAAAATGCCAATCCTACAGTTAATCAAGTTACTGAGAGGGCTATTTGTCATACAAATCAATCTCATTTGGATTCAATCAGATAGTCTTTTGCACTCAGTACAATGGTTGGAGAAGTGGTGTTTAGTGGCTGCCATAGATTTACAGTCAGAGAGCGATAGTCACTGAACAGATGCTCCCTCTCTCTGCCGTCAGTTAGACAAGGGCACCGGACTGGGCTGACACACACAGGAAGAAACACAGACTAGTATTGATTGGCTTCAAATTAGCTTCCAGCCCAACTGGCCCCTCTCCACGGGGGCGAGGGGACAGAGGGAGGGTGATGGAAGGAGGAGAGGAGAAGATGGAAGACTCGGAAATGGCGTGAAGATAAATTGAAAGAGCAGTGATGGTATTACAAACCTGTCACGCTAGGAATTATGCTAATTTACCACGTCAAAAATCCTTTGACAGAAATGTAATGCTATCCAGGTTACATTTTTTATCAACATAATGAGGAAAAGTTGCCATTGGACATGTTTATGGTTATGTTTAGGCACCCGCAGCATATGGATAAGGTTAGGGACAGACTGTGGTCTTGGTTTAATATTGAAACATTCAACAGTGAGTTTAAGAATGAGACACAATGTCTTTCTTTTATTAACATTCAATGTCGAACTGAAATTTGAATTCTCCATATATAGAAATATTTATGGAAACATTGTCTAAGGGGGGGGGGGGTTGTCAGTCACTGAAAGTTGAAAAAACTGTGTTGACAGGAGACATCATGTTCATGGCCCTGTATAAGTAATGAATGTTGAGATGGGAAGATAGTTTTCCCCTTTTGCAAGAGGCCCACATAGTGCTGGTTATGTACTGTTGCTTAAGACACGCGTCCCATTACAACATTAAACATTTGGGAGGAATCACTGTGCTTTTAAGTTTATGAGCTACCACTCAGCTCACTTGCTAACATTAGCACTAATTTCCACTAGACATTACTTTTAGTTCATGTTATTTCAATACGCAATGTGTTGAGTACACAAATCAAATAAAGTCTTTATCTTATTTTTAATATTACTTTATTGTTTTTTTATGTGAACAGTATGAGGTGCATTACAAATAAAGTGTATCATTGTTACTATTTAGTAAATATCAAGAATATGCTGTTACCTCTAACAAAACTGCCCAAAGTAGCCTAAACCCAACCACACAGAACCAACCATACATGAACCCTGGTCATCAGTGTCAAAGTCCAGTACTTTGCAAGCCTGCCATCCACCTAACAAAATAGCACTTCCTTCTCTGGAAAACACATTGAAAATGTAATTTGGAAAACAAATTAGTACAAAGGTAATTTCTAGGAAATAGTGTTAAATTTTAATATACGTATTCAGTATAAATCAACATATAGTAACCTTTGCTTATTCTCCTGGACATGCCTATATAAATCTTGTTTGTGTTTTGTCTCTGGTCAAATAGAAAGAAATGTGTATTAAAAATAAACTGCCTGTAGGAACATTACAAAACAACATGTTGTATAGTCCTGGGGGCAAGTACAGTCAATTGCAAGGACAGACTTCAGCTTCATAATGGGAAGCGTGGTACTCACTCAGTGGTTAACATTATATTGTACTGCATGTTTTCTAAACTCACGAGTTAGTGTTCCTAGTATACGTTTGGGTCATTCTTTCTATACAAGAGGTCAGTACATTTCATACTGCAGCATAATTTATTTTACAATGAAATACATGAAGTGCACTGACTAACAGTATATATGGCAAACAGAAGTTCCAGTCAAGAGGCAGATACAAACAATGGCTGTCACTGCTAAGACTATGAGTGGAGTGCACAGATGTGTCATCCTTCTTATCACCAGTCATGCAGGTACAAGGACCATAGTGGTTCAGTCAAGGGCGTCAGAGCAGATCCAGATCCAGCCCCCGAGATAACACTTAACCCTTTCTCTCCGACTATTCTTGTATCCTTCTGATGAGGTCACCGTTTTCTCTGCTGACCTCTGAATGTGACTTCTCAGGGGTGACATCACCACCAAATGAACTTTATGGTTCTTATATTTGTCTCTTCTGTCTGTCTCTCCTACTCTTTTCTAGCGCTGATGTTTGCTGTCTGAGTATAGGATTAATAATCTTACCAGACTCTGATTAAACTGTCACTGTGATCATCCACAAACACATAATTTGCTGACAGATACACATACAAAGAGCTAAACGTGTGTCTAGAACACACAAAGCCACACCCACACATACACAACGAAAAGGTGACATTTTCAATCTGAGATGCACAATGTTTCTACTGAAGGTGACATCATCATTGCGGTCATTTATGGCCTATCACCACCGTTTTTATTGTTCATATCACCCGCTTTCCATCATCTCTACAATTTTGCTTCTTCTCCTCCATTTCATCATGCTGTTCTATTGTGTCTATGTACATGAGACACATGGACAGATGTCTGGCTCATGTTCTCATATAAAATTGAAGAGACTCATATAACCTTAAGAGACATGGGATTTGAACCACGCGGATCAGAAGTTACCTGAGGAATACTGCACAAACAAAATGTGCTTCATCGTCTTTGATGTCTGACAACTGGACTGGCAATGCAGCAGCAGAGTGGTGTCATACCTGTACGGTTGCATGTTCAATACATTCTTGAACAAATAGTTAACTTTAGGGTGAGGAGGGCTGAGGTGGGTTCAAACAGCTGTATGTGGTCATTTCATATGAGTCAAAGATTAACCAAAAATAGCTTGCTGCAGGGGGAAAGAATTGCACTTCAAAGGAAGCCTGAAACGAGACATTAGCATAATGTCCTATATGGCTGTGATTGAAAGAAAATTGGCCACTTCGCACGTTCCTCTCTGAAAATACAAACTTGTTAGGTAAGCTCTGAATCATTTCAGTGTTGAATCTACAGTTAATCTGAGTATAAACTTTGAAAAAGAAAACTCAGAAAGCAGTCAGAGTTCTCGGTATAGCAGGTAATTACAGCTGCGTGAATCCTTCATTGAGATGTTCAAAGGCCACAGTATCCTTGACGACAGACGGAGCAGTGCGTCATGGGTGGAGAGCTGATCTAATCAGGAACGATGATCACGCATTTGGTCTGTGCTCAAAGGCTTGCCCTGCAGAATACCAACAAACTGCTAGTTACCAGTTACCAGTGCAAACTTTTTCTCTCTTTTTCAATTACAAAGCTGCCTTTAAACACATCAGCAGAGACACATGCTGGACACCATGGAGAGGCACATCGTCAGCGGACTCATACATTTTGGTTTTATGATGATCTGAGAGTGCCCTTCATGCAACATCATTTATGCCTCTTAAGGGTCAAAACCTTCAAAAACAGCACTAGATTTTGTTTCAGGGAAACAGACATCGGAAACAGAGATGTGATGCTTGCAGCACATCTGTTTTGACTAAAGTAGAAAAACATTCTAATAGCTTCTGATGTCAATCTTCAATTAGCAGCTTAGCTTGTGCAAAAACATCAGTTCTCAGCCACCTGTGGTGAAAAAGTTTGTTTTTAATGTGAATTTTAGTTATCACGCAACGTGCAGAAATCAATACAAAACAGCAGCATTTATGCTACAGTAGACAGCTGGCCGTCTCAAAGCCAATGGCGTGAGAAGAGCCTGAGGGCGACCCACACACAGCTCTCAATAGCCATAACCCATATATTATTTAACACTCTGAACCATTCCTCTAGGTAAAAACATGATTAGAGTGCTACTTACAGCACGGAGCTAAAGGCTGAGGGGAAAGGATTGAACGTGATGGTAATTGAAAAGTGGTGTCCTATTCTGTTTTTTGTTCTAGTAATTACATTGTAACTATTCATTACTGTCTAATTACTTTGCAGGAGGCCATCGTTCAAATCCAATCCTTCTAATGTCTCTCCTCCACTCATTGTCTCCTGATCCTGATTGTTGAAGCAAAATGACTGACTCTGCTAAAAAAAAAAAGCTAGACTGATTCCAGTCATTTAATTATCAAATTATGAGAAGAATTATAAAAAGAAACAAAAGGCGTTCAGAACACAAAAGTAAGGAAAAGAACAACTAAACTGGGATCCATTCAAAAAAACACAGAGGGATCTTTTGTTCATAATTTGCAGAGTGCCAGTTGGGCAAAAATCTTTCATTAGTGATTTGTTGTGAGAACAGTGTTTTAATGTCCAATCTTAGTCATGTCCCCTTTGAGCAGCCAGTTAAAGCGAGGTAGACACATGCACACAAATTCTCACACATATGCGATAATGAAACCATTCAGAGCTTGGCATCAAATGAATTGAGGCAGCCATAAAAAAGAGTCAAATCACTGTTGAATCAGTCGCTAACACTTTCTTTTTCATTGCTCCATTAAACAGACCTATTTAGAAAAGCAAATGGCAACATTTCAGGATCCTCCTTGAACCATTGTGACCAGACACCCAGAGGCTGTGTTACTCTTTGCTCACTATTCAGTACACAGAAACCTAACCACCACAGTGCAGCATGGCCGGGGGGAATATGAAACCCTGACAGCCTCTTTACTCAATAAGCTAGCAGCCAAACCGGCGTCTGACCAGCTGACCTCACACCACGATGGCCGTGCAGGGTCAAGTAGCCCATAAAGGTGAACTTGTCCTGAGGCACTGAGACACAGATTTTCCTCACCAGCTTTATTCTTTGACATTTGAACAACTTGAATAAACTCAAAATCAGCCTATGAAGCATGGAAGAGCTTTGTTTCACTGAAATACGTTCACCTGAAGTGGCAGTTACTCACAACCAAAAAACGGTTTTCGAGGTGTCTACACTGGCTTGTACCTTTCTAAACGCAACCAAACGCTGGTCTCGATGGAGATCATTCTCATTTTAAAACTCGTTTTTTTTGACAAAAGCATAGTAGTGTGGATGTACTATTAGTCTCGTTGCCATTGATGCTATGGTTATCATCAATTCGAACAATTCTCTCGAATATTTCAGAGAGTTGTGATGCAAGATTCTAAACCAACTGGAGCTCATCTGCCACACAGCTGAGTCTCAGGTTCCACCCAAAACAATGGGTGTGTATGTCTGTATAAAACAGACAGAGAGGTAGAGAAACATTACTCTCTGTGCTATAGCCTTAGGGTATAAACACACACACATGTTTACACTGGAGTGTTGCTGAGCTCTGGGCCTGTCCCTGTTGTGTTAACCCAATAGCATAGCTCCAATAAAACTGATTAGAGAAGTCTTCCCCTGCTGCTCCCAGGCCCTGCTGCCGGACTAATGGCACAAGTGGGCCTCTCAATCTTTCCATAACATCTGTGCCAGTATTTAACCATGAGGATGGATGAACCGCCAGGGCCAAGAGAGCACCACTAGTGACCCAAGGGAGGGAGGAAGATAGATAAAATAGATAGATCGAAAGACACAGAAGATAGATAGAAAAATAGATCAATAAATACTTAGATCTGACGATCTTTTTCTCTTTCTGGTTCTCCACATGAATACTGTGCACATCATCCTCTCCTCCACTCGATGCAGCAGAGAGCAGGAAGGCCAAGCCAGCTGTTCCTCCATTGTCCAGGTGCTTAACAGGATTACACGGAGGGCACAGGGCCAACCTCTTCTTCCACACACACACATACTCACTTCCATACAAAGACTAAACCTAAAACTTCAAAGGCAGACCAAGAAGCACAAGGACACATCATATGTCTACCTTTAACTTACGGATAAGGGCTGAAATCATGCTTGGCCAAGCATGCTGACACTGTGTTATTTGGAGTGTAAATAAACAACAAACAAGACACCACAGTTCAAAAAATATAACTTGCATTCAGTCATTCAACCCTGCATTCAGTATTATCTCTTTCTCTCTCTATGTATGTATGTCCTTCAATTTTCAAAATCTGATCATTGCAAAGTCTGTGGTTGGAGTCAACACAGGGCGTACATTTCTCACATCACCCTGTGCCCATATGACAAAAGCTTCCTATCCACTCTGCGATGCTGTTAGTTTCCGATGTGACCCTGCTTGTCCATGACCGTGAATAAGTCTCAGGGGCAGTCTCTGCACTGTGTTGGGGTCTCTCTGCACAAGAGACTTTGTCAACCACAGTCTGTTCCATGTGGCAGCCAGCAGGGTTGGCAGATCAAGCAGGCTTTGTATTCTTGCTGAAGATGAAGATACAAAAGAGAAGTGCTGCTACTGAAGTTCTGATAAGATAAAGGTATGGAGGCACACTCCATAACTTTATACTCCATACAATTCCGTCAGTGGTCTGTGTCAGACAATCAGTGGGTGTTTGCACATTAGTGTATTTCCAATAAGACAGAGGTATGCAAATGTGTTATGTTGTTATAGCATCTAATACAGTATAATTGAAAACATGCAAACTTGTGACATTAGTTGGTCAAATAACAACAGTAATTAGCCAACTTAGTAACATGACGTTTGATATGTTTTTGTTTTCATGTCCTTTGTATTGGTTGTTGACGATTCACGTTTCAGATCTTTGGCTGATGTTGTTCTGAACATGCCAGATGGCTGGCTTATTTATGGTGGCTAAAACATTTTTTCTGCTGACCCTGTCCATTTCAGTACGTTTCTTCCATACCGGCACAACTCTGTTTCTCCAAACTGGGGACGCACTGACTGCCATATACTGCAGGTAATACACAGACTATGGATAAGTACCTCATACAGTCCCACATCAAAAAAATAGAACTATCACTTTAACTGGATCACTAAACGATGAACTATCAAAAAGGGAAAAAATCTGTTACAAATCTTAAGATTTTGTTTTAATAATAATAATAATAATAATATATTTTTTTTGTATTGTGCTTTAAAGGTAAGAGTACCTTTGAGTACTAACAAATTGGTAATAGAAATTATTTACTGTAAAGATATAGAAAAATATCCTTCAGTTGAGGGGAATCATTTAAAATTTCACTGGGCTACAATTGCATTGAATGTCAATCCAACAACTGTACAACATTACAGAGAGGAGCTCTGATGTCCAAATTAACAATAAATTCAGTTTGTAATTGCTGCATATTTTGCATATTTTGCAGCGTGTGCGTAACACTGATTCAACTAAATATACAACAGATTATCCCCTGGATAGCTTCGCTACAATTAACCATAAAAGAGATAAAAATTCAATTGAACTCCATCATTAGGTTAATATGGATGGGTGTAACAAGCAAAATTAGCGATTAACTGTACATGTAGATCACCGATAGAGGACCCATCGTGAGCATTTTAGTATTTAGCCAAACCAACCATTCACATTTGTCACGCAACAACCTGGGTGCCTTTGTGTCATTTAGTGTGCTCTCCGGGTAGTGCATTAAAACCGTGATTAATGAAGGTAGATTAAAGTAAATTTTTTAAACTACACAGAGGTGCAATAATAATGTTAAAGAATACCAATAATGACTTCATCATGAACTTGTTAAGCAAGGGCTTTGAATATAACAGACATTTATATTTTATTTGTAAAAGTATCACACTATAGCTTTAATGCTATTAATATAGTACCCAATAATATTTACGAATAACCACAAGATTTGTCTTTAGAAAAACATTTAACAAAGTTTCTTTCTGCCTCCCAACTCCTCTCCCTTTCCATCTCTCTCATGCACATCCTCCCTCGGCAGAGTATAGCCTTTTCGATTTTTATCAGCGCACCGGCTGGGTTTAAAAGGGCTTTCCTGTTGTGAATTAATGTGTCCTTAATCTGGCCCTCCACACACGGTGATACAGCAGTGTAAGAGACAGAGCGTGTTCGGTCAGATGACACAAGATTAGTCACACGCCACTGAGCTCGAAGTGGGGCCCGTGATGTGGCGTGCTGTCTAACTTCCTGGTTCCTGCTGCTGTTGCTCCCTTTCCTGTCTAATCCTGAGGACAAGGTGCTGCCTGCCAGGAAGATAAGGAAGTGTCCATTGTCTCCTTGATCCTCCTTATGTCTGTATATTACGGGCTTCTTGTGTCAATGTGCCAACCTGAGGTGTGGTCGCAGCAGAAATGCACTGGAACAATGACTCCATCTTGAACAAAGAAAGAACAAAGATTGATAAGACACATGTTGAGATGTCATCATACACCTAAGAATTAACTTTCTTTCTGGCAATTAAACTTTTATTGGTTTCTGGATAAACACTAACACAAAATCTCCAAAATAAAAACTTTTACTTTTATTATTTTATTATTCATACACACAAATGTTTTGTTGATGTCATTTTTACATGACAGGAATCAGGAGGAGCCCACAATGGGTTTACATTTGAATGCCTTGTGTGTGCTACACTGCATCCATAACAACAGGGAGCCAGGCCTATGTAGTGAATAAGCACACAGTATTGATTTGGGGCCCTCTGTGGCTAAGGGTGTGGCTGGCTAACTGGCAGTGGTTGGCCTTACAGTCAATATGCTCAATAAAGTGCAAATTGTAGAACATACAGTAATTTGGCAAATCCCAAGGAACACAGATCTATATTGGGTAAATCCATACAGTAGGTCAGCAGGGGATTTCTATTACAGAGACAGAAATGTCTGTTTTAACAAGTTATTTAAACATTTGTTGAGTTATTTAATCACAGTGGGACTTATCCCCAATTATGTGCATTGTTCTAGTTAACATGACAGCCATTTTATAATTGCATTTTAACTTGCAATATCATTATAATCTTGCAACCTAATTGTGGAGCAATGTCTGATAGACAATATTGACACTGTAGATATCTTATTCAAAATGCTACATATATGTTTTGAGGGTTAAAATATTATTAGGAAATGTTAATTATGGGTCATGATTTACTTTTTGTTACAGTCAATTATAAATTGTTCAAAATAGTATTACCAGAAGTTAAAGCCTGCTCAGGACTCACATCCTCATTGGCCTGTGTTATGGCTGTTAACAATTTAGTGTGTTTAGCTTTGCAAGCTTTTAAGGATTGGGTCCTTTATATAAAAACTGAAACTATTGCAAGACTAATGGTTAAATATTCCAGTATGGTGAAATGCATATATTTTTGTATCTTTTTTTAAATTAATGCACAGAGACACTGAAATATTAACTTTAGAAATTATGTATATAATGCAGTTTCTCCTCAAGGTAAAATGAATTGTGTCTCCAGATGGTTAAAGGATATTATTGTTGAGTGAAGACTTTCAGATAAAGCCATACAAATAGTTCAGGATGTTGTTGCTGCATCATGACTGTAATAAAATCACCAGATAAGCAAATCTAAGAAGACACTCACAGATATGTTACCCTATCTACCATTTTATTTTATTCAGTTGCATCTACTGGAGAACACAGGTTGTCTGGGAACAACAAATGTTCCCTGTTGGTGTGTTTTCCTTTTAATGACCACAGTGTTGCCAGATATTTGAGACGGAATGTTTTTTTTGTCTCTGACATGATCCACACACAAATAAATGTGATTGATTGCTTGATTGTCTTGGCATGCCTTTAGCACCCTGCTGGTCCCAATCTTCGCCCAAGTCACTAATAAAAAATTTACTGTCCCCTCAATGGCCATACAGCAGAGAAAAAAATGAATTTATGAGAAGAAGGCCCATCACAGCCCAATTGAATGGTTTGATTTCATTCTACAATATAAAGTATTTATTTGAACAAAAAAACAATGTGAAATGGCATCAGGGAGAGTTTTACTTACATGGATGTGATCAATTCTGTCAAGTGATATGTTTTAATGTTTTATTTTAAGACACACCTTCCAGATTTACAATACAGAAAATGTCAATTCAAGCCAAAAAGATAAAAACCACCAAACACCAAATTAACAAGGTCTGTGTTTTTTTAGCCTGAACACAAGCAGTATGATATGCACACAAAGCTCACAAGCTCTGTTATGACCCCAGAGGTTAAAGGGATGCAAGGATCAGATGGCCTCAGACTTTACAATGCTAATGAGGATTGTGGAGGAACCCTGTTTCACAAGTACTGGGTATGGCAGCACACACAATTTTGTAGCTCAGTAAGTATCTTCTATTGACTGCATTTGCTCCCTGACCCCTATTGCTTCAGTCGATCCAAACTTAAAACTGAAAACTGAACTCAAGCTCTAACTCAAACTAGCCGTTTAATCTAAAGTGTAAATCCCTGGTCAGTGAAATATTTAGTCTAGAAGCTGAGACATAGCTGGTAAAATGAAGTATCTGGTGAATTAACCGTTGACTAGCTAGCTAGCTTGGCCTGTGTTACATATCTCCCTGTTCTCGCCCCTGTATTTTGTTCACCATTGTACACCATTTTGTTGAATAGATATTTATTGTTGTTGGAACATAAAGCTATCCAAGCTAAAAAGCTTGCTAGCTCACTATAGTTATTTAGCAAACTGATCGCCTTGTTAGCTTAGCTTGGTTACTAAGTTCACACAGTTTATTCAAAAGACCTCTTGTGGAACTCCACAATAGCTTCCACCATTTTGGACTCTATGGCTCTTAGATGCCTTCAAAGGTCAACAGCACTGTCAAGACACCTCGTTTCTGGTCAACAGTACAAATTTGTAGACCGTGCAAGTTCATCAAAATCAGACTCGATACAAAAAAATCTGACTTTACTTCATATCACCCCCATGTAAATTTGCAAATCCTACTAATGTGAAGGCATGACCCGGCCTACTCTGCCTCTGGCTTAGTCTGGCGATGACATTTCTCGATAACCCTCATTGAAAGAACAGGGCGTTTTTGTTTTTCTGCTGTCTTTGGCAAATTGGCTCAAAATTGTTAATATATCCTAAATTTCTTCACACTATAGGTAGCAACCTATTTGCGGAGGGTAAGAAAAAGCTAGAAAGATTGTTAACTGTTAACTGTTAGACCCAGTGAAAGTGTAGGCCACTGAGATGTGCCAGCTACTTTGGTGGATGAAAGAGATGTGAAAGCAGCTAGCAATCTAGTCACAGTGTAAACCTCGCTGTAATTTAATACCATGCCTTGAAGAGTGTTTGAAATGAAGAGTGTTTGAAATAGTCGTAAGCCATGATTCAACATAACAATAACACCAGATCTTCCCTTTCAAGGTTCAATTGGAGGACTGCCATTGATTCATCAGACCTTGCTAATGCTAAGTCAAATGAAACAGGCAGCTATAAAAATATGTATTCATGAATGAATTAATGAGTTGCTATTGTGAACAAATGGACTGTATTTAAAAAATATATTACAGTCTAACAATTTTGAGCTAATTTGCTGAAGACAGCTGAACTGCAAAAACATTCTTTTCTTTCAGCAAGGGCTACGTAAATGTCATTCTCAGGCTAAGCCAATCAGAGGCAGAGAATGGCAGGTCATGCCTTCGCCATAGTAGGATGTGCAAATTCACCACGGGCAAATATAAAAGTCATGGCGATTCCATTGTAATCGTGCCAGTGTGACCATGCTGTAACACTCTACTGCAGAGGCAAGGATAGAGCTGTATGAACATTCACACGCTGATGTTTATGGCTCATTTTTCACCTTATAAAATATCTCGTTTTTTGTAATCCAGCAGCAGCCTTGTCAGTTGTTTATGATCCAATATCAAGCCATTCTTTTTACAACCACCCTGGATGGTGAAAAAGCACAGAAGGTCAGAGTGGAGGTTTTTATTGGTACATACCAACGGTGAAAGTCATAATGCTGTCAAAAGCATTTTACAGCACTTTAACTGCTTGTTAAAACCATATCAGCCTGTCAGGTATGATTGGACGTTACATATATATGAATTAATGCACTTCACCTGCATGCTCAGTAGCCTATATGCTAAATCAGTCTCATTTAAAAGTGGTATGGTGCCAAGCACTAAGACCTTATTTTTTACCTCCCTCCCTTGACTTGACATCTTGCCATGGTTGTCATAGCAACCATGCAATATGACAGAGCTGATGACAGAAGAGCGCTAAGCGGAGATCTGTCACTGAAATAGCCTCATATGGTGAAGCCATGCTATAATGATGTGCGTACCTGCGTGTGCTTGTGTGTGTGTGTGTGTGTGTGTGTGTGTGTGTGAATAAGAATGTGTGTGGGTGCATCAACACGTGTGGATGGACCATTACTTTTTCTTCTTCTGCTGCGTCCACAAAAAAGCAACATCATTTTGGTTTGATTAGATCTGGGAGTTCTCCTCTCACCTCAAACATGACAAAAAGGCGATGTGAAGTGTGTTTGGACAGTATGTCAAGTCTATTGATGGCAGAGAAAAACGAATAGGGGCACTCTGTTTTTTCACCTTAGCAGGAGTTTGTGTTTGGCAGCAGAAGGTCACATATATAAACACAATAGGCTATAGCCTTTCTTTTCTGATGTCTTGACTGAGTTTCATTGGCTACTGTAAAATTCTGCATTTTGTTGATATCTGCACACATGTCATCCAACCAGAATCCCTTTGGTTTTATTGGTAAAAGCACTGTTACCATGTGGGGGGAATAATATATATTCTATGTTCAATGACTCTGTATATTCAAATTCAAAATTCAATGTACAAGCACACTGTGTACTCCAGCACACTGTCCATCTGGTCCTCTGCATGCCTTCTTGATTTGTTGTTAAGCTAGACTATTGTTGTTCTCTTTGGTAACGTAAAATAGAGGAAAAACAGCTAGTCCTGCTAAACAGATAATCAGGACACCAAACCATCTGAGGAATAATGTGAGGAAGCATAGCATTCAACACCATAGATGGAAATATTGTGGAGAAAGAATAGTTTCTTTGCTATACTGCAACATTAATTCTACGTCTGATTTTTTAGAAAGAGTCAGAAAAAGTTTCTCTGGTTGCAATTCTTATCTGTTATGTTGGATCTCATAAAGCACTTCAAAGGTTCAAAGCTTCTAATTTAGACCAGGGGTTAATAGTGCATCAGATCATGTGTTTGATAAATTTGTCAGTTAACTCTCCACTTCTCTCGCCACGAAGAGCACTTTCTTCTTTGTTGACCTTTAGTGGTCAAGTCACCAGAATGGAGCATAGGGGCATGTTAAGGTCACCCTGTGTCCCAGTGGGGTCCTCTTTGGTCAAAAAGATCAAAATGGTTAGATGCTTAATCTCATGAGAGGGAAGCTTGTTTAGTGGATCCTCGATGCCACAAGGTCAGTGAAGTGTCAGAGTTCAAAAGGCACTACTCAACCTTTCATTATTTATTTTCAACTATCTTTCTTCTTCTTCTATGTTATATGAACACAATCTCTCCAGGTGAAATGTTTAAGAAGAAAAAGAATTCTGTCACTAAAAAATAGCCACAAAAAAGTTAGAGCCCTGAGGTTGTCCTCACACAGTATGGGGGTCTTGGGGAGAGCTACTAGAAAGCTAAATAGCTCCTGGTCATATGTATGATTCCACAACTCTCTGCAGACTCAAACCTCTCATCAACCATCACTCTTGGATTTATTGCTGTGCCATTTCATACAACTCTTCTGTGTTGGAGCAACAGTGGTGCAATGCAGTACTTTTTTACATTATGTTTTCTATACAGTCCACTCAAGTACAGGAACTCTGGAAGTATACTGCTAACAAATTCAGACATATTTGACATTGCATTGGATTTTCACATTGGAGCTGTAGTGCTGAATGTATGTGTGTGTGTGTGTGTGTGTGTGTGTGTGTGTGTGTGTGTGTGTGTGTGTAAAGGATTATTTGTACTAGCTCTGAATCATCCCACCTCTTTCACTCCAGATATCACTACGTACTACTGCAGGGAGAAATTGCTTTTTGATTGATTTTGATTCCTGTGTGTTTTACATGTGGTTTAATACAGATAAGGGAGAAAATCTAGCAGTACCTCTGTAAGCATTATGATGCAGGCAGTTAATAAAGAGTTTTAAAAAGTTTGAAGTGCCTAGATTAGAAGTTATAAATTTGTTCCAACCACATTGCTAAGTATCTATGTTATTTTTGTGGCTACTGAGAGGCCATGTTTTGGTTTTTAAGATGATTTCAGCTTGGTCTGCTCTTGTTGCATCGTTGAGTGTCTTCAAGTGCTGCAGTGGCAACCAAGACCACTCAAAGCTTTTAGAGCATGTGGGATAAAAACACGCAGAGCTCTATTAAAGGACCCAGCATGCAATCATGCCAAACATAGTCATAGCTTGCTAATAGGTCTTAATGGCAGAATATTAGGCGCAACAGACCACTTCTATGGTCAGGTCTCTTCCCCAGTTATTACTTTTTCATCACCACTTCTAATTTTCCTGCCATTTAAAGTGTTCATCAGCCCATCCATCCATCAATCCATCCATCACTATTTTCAGGAAACAGTAACAGCGTCACAACAAATACAAGGAAAGAGAGAAAACATGCCACAAATAGAATTGTATTGAAAACCAGTGAATGAAAAGTGATCATTTGTAATGTGTTTTATTTTGTTTCATTATATGTTTTATGTTAAAGGAGCCCTGCGACCCTGTACGCAGGATTTATATATAGTATTCATTTATATTATAATATTTATCAATCAAAGCATGGCCCCGGATACATCAAAAATTTCTGAGCTAAGGCCCAAATCTCCACTTACTCTAGGAACTGCAGAAATTAAAGAAAACATTTGAGATTGTATTCCCTGTCAGCTGTTCAAGAATGGTGCCAACATTTGTTATCTTTTTCTTAAAATCCATATACTGCTGAACAAGACACTAATAGTTCACTAATAGTTGAAATTACATTTCCTAACATATGTATAGAATTACCAGAGTCAACCACAGAAAACTATGTTGGTATGAATTTCAGAAAATGAAGTCAGAGAGAGGTGAAAAACAGACATTAAAACATAAACAGATGAAAAGAAGAGACAGATTAAGAAATAAAGTTGGACAGAGCCAGACAGAAAGTGAAGGGTTCAGTGATGACAAAAATTGATCAAAAGGCAGGGTTGGCTTGCCCAGCTCTAGGTGAGACAAATGGAAGTAGCTCTGTCAGTATCTAGTACAGTATATGGTGCATCTCCCTGTCTATCTGTGCCTGTCATGCTCAGCTGCCTCCAATGCATGACAATTATCCTTCTCCAGACTGTGGACAATAACAAAACAAGGCTCCATGAGATGACATCCTGCCAGTGTTGTAGCACAAAACTTTAGCTGTCAACAATTCTTTGTGCCAGCAACACTTCTTATGATTTCTTGATAATTTGGTGTTAGAGTGACTAATGTATAGGTATCTTGTTGGCGTGTGCATATTATGCCTTCTAACCAATCAAAACTATATGAGAGCTCATTTACTGTGTTGGAAAAGTGTTAAAGAGACCATTTTGCACCAGTGTGCCAGGTTTAAAGCCCCTGAAATCTTGATTCTGAAACAAAAATCCTTAAGGTAATTTATAAAGAATTAAACACTCCAAAACTCAGCTTGTCTGCTTTATCAGGACTGTGTGGATGTGATTTGATTCCATTTAATCGACAGAACTGGCAGCATAAGCAGAAAACCCCATATTTGTCATCACACTCTGATTCAAATGTTGCTGATCTCTGATTGGTGCATGGATGTATGTGAAATCACCTTTTTCTAACTGAGCCCCCGCCCATTTCAAACCAGTGAGAAAACAAAGAGAAAAATCATAAACCAAAACTATTGCAACTTTGGCAGATAATTGTGTGACCCCATTGCTCATAATGAGAAGGTGATAGAGAAAATAGGTTTTCAGGGTCTTTAAGCTCTGCCACTACTAATGCATGTCAATGCAAAAGCAATTTGTCCTGCTTATGTAGGCACTGACAAATATAAAATGTAGCATCTCAGAAAGCCTTCAATAATAAATAATAGGGTTGTTCCAATTATCCCCTTCAGAGTGTCTAATATGGATTTATGTGCACGGTCAGAAGCCTTTGTATCCTTTCACAGGTCATAAACTGGGAGTCACAAGGGGTCAGATGAACACTGAGGTCACCTCAAAACACATCCCGTCCACCCTTTGTATTAGTTGTTATCTGTATGTGCTTATTTGTGTCCACAACTGTAACAAACCACACAAATACGCATATCCATAAAAAGCAAAAAGCAAAAATGCAGACAAAGACATATCGCTATCTTAAAAGAGAATGTTTTCTTTGACTTGGAGAACATGTTCAGTAGATGTGCAGAAACATCATGAAAACTTTGAAAGATTTAGTCCCACAATTACAAAAAAACAAAACACAAAAGACTTAATCTTGCAATTACCAAAAAACACATACAGACTTCAAAGGCCACACAGCAGGATATGGCAAATAAGATACTGAACTCCTCCATGATAAAAACCAAAAGGGCTTAATCAATTTGTTGTATTATTTAACATGTTTTTCTACCTCACGTTATAGGATTCAGTGTTTTTCCCTTTCAAACTTAGAGCACGTATTTATTCCTAAATGGTCAAATAAGACTTGTAGAAGGGGATTTAAATGGCAACATACATTTCAATTACTGATTCCAATCATCTGAAATTAGTTTCACCTCCATCTCGCAAACAATGACAAAATAAAAACAACCTCCATTAACTTCTAAACATAAGCACACACCCACACAGACATACTCATGCATGTGCACGCACTTCTACATGCAGGGACACACCACAGGAATTCTATAACCTTGCAAATTAAAGTAATTATTACAAATATTAAATAATGCAGAGCAATTTCAATGCAATAATGAGATGCTTACTTCGATTAAACAACACAGTAGGATTCACGGGGTAAACTACACTACTCCACTGAAGAACTGCAACTGACATTACAGTAGGGGACTTAATGGTAAATGTGTTGAAAAATAGTTTCGGGAAATATGCTTACTCCTTTTCTAGTCGAGTTTGATGACAAGATTGATACCACTTTCTTGTCTATGTGTTAAATACAGCCTGCAGCTGTGTTAGCGTAACTTAGCGCAAAGACTGGAAACAAGAGCTAACCTGGCTCTGTCCAAACATAACACTAAGGTTTGCTAATTTTCCTCTTTGTTCTGATAAATGGTGAGTATAGCCCTTGACTTTTTCTATGATCTTCTTACGGTGTTAAGGATTGCAGGTTGTATAGCTTCATATTAACCGGACAGACATAACAGTGATATCCATATTTGTTATATCTTACTCTTAGCAAATAGGCAAATGACAAATTTTTCTTGTAAACTGTAGTATCTATTGTATTGTGTAAGTGTGAGGGACCAAGCTGTCAGGCATGAGGAGTCAGAAAGTAATAATTCCCAAAAAAATATTTATTTAAAAAAACACAAAAAAACCCAGAAAAGTCTGGGCCCATAAAAGAGGTCAACTAAAGAGAACTTAACTCAAGTAACAACCTTAACATAAGCTGAACAAAACATACCTAGACTACCTAAACAGACCTTACAAGACTGAGACATGGGGGAAACTTATATAGTGGCTGATCAGGCCATTCTGACACAAAGGGGGTAGACAAACAAATAGCCTAATGTATAAACAAACTACAATAACTACAACACATGTTACACCAACGCTACCTTATATAAACTAAAGGTAAATCAATATAATAATCATAACAACAAATTAACCCAACACAAAAATGGAACACTCTGCAATCCCCATGATATGGGAAACCATGGTGCAGTCCAGTTATCCATTCCCCTAGTTAAACAGCTTAGAGTCACTTGGAAATCCTTTTGTCTGTCAGCCAGCCAGAGCAACGGTGTTGACAGGTCTTTTTTGACTGTAGCCTTAGCAAAAAAATATTTTCCATGTTAATATGCAATAATCTTCATGACACACAGTCTCAGATCTTAAAAGAACAGAGCTGAGGCTACTCGCAATAATATTGATAGAGTTTGTTTGAAGTTCAGTAGTGACCCCCAACCGTTACTCAGACTGCCTGCATTTAGACAGAGAGAGCGCATTGCTCACAGCTTCTGGGCATGTCCACGACTTCTGAATTGCAAAATTGTAATCAATACATTCATGTTGTCGGTCAGTGTCTCGTCAATGTATTAACACAAAGGGTTAACAGTCGCCGCACAGTACTGCAATTATCAGAGAATATCATGACACCGGACCGTGATACAGACTCCTGACCCTCTGTGTCCTGCTGCCTCTGTCCCCCTCTTAGACACTATTGTTTTACAGTCTCTCCAGGATGCTTCATTACCTCTGAAGCGGCTGTGAGCTGCACTTTATCAGAGGTGAACATTTGAAGTGGAATTGTAGTGATATTTCTGTTTGATCCCAAGTGGTTTCAGTTTCGGTTTTCTTGAGTAGGCCTAGGCTAAAGTCCCAGACATAAAGCATATGCCCATACTGACATTGGGCTGGCCCAATCACATCTCTTACTTGCTCCCACTCCCTCCCTCTCTGCTCAAGCTGTTTCTTGTGTTGTGGGCCAAAAAAAATCGCCAAACGCATGAAAATAACCGATATGTTTGGTACTGGAGCTGCAGCTTCAACATCAGCTGCATAGCCTACCCAGGGGCGCTGCCAGGAATTTTGGGCCCCGTGACAAAAAACAGCAAATTGGGCCCCCTCTACGCACTGTTGTCACCACAACACTGTTGTTTTTTTGTTTTTTTAAAAAAAAGTTTTAAGTTTAAAACTGTTTTAAACTAAAGTGTGTCCAGTTATTTATTTGTATAATATGTAATGTGCTGAAAACAAAAGAGTTATCACCATGAGTTGTTGTTTCCATGTGTGGCTGCTAGTGCAGCCATGACAATAAGTATTGCATGATTATAGATTATATTATAAAGAGTACTTTCAAGAATAATGTATCTCATTAAGGCCTACTGAGAGATAAAACTGAGAGAAATTAATATTTAGTGAACCAAAACACAGATTTTTAACACTAGGTGCTAAAGAATTCTCTTAAATACATTTTCAATATTTTTTCTCAAGTTAATCTTAAAAGCTATGCTTTTTGCACCAAATGGTGAGATTTTATTAGAAATCTTGTCCTTTTATTAAACTTGTGATTATATGAAAATGTACTACCTTCAACACATTTTGGCAGCACTTAGTAACCTTGATTCTTTCCCTCAAATACTCAAATACTATTGGATACATTGTAGAGACACACCAGGCACATAGCATACATTTCTCTAGTATTGACAATATTGTATAGTCTCATGTCGCATGTTCAAATCAATAGACGCTTTAAATAAGGCACATAGGACTTTTTACTTTTGTGCACATACCCTCTCTCACACTCACTGATCGATACCACAGCCAGCAGCTGTGTTAAGGATTTGCAGGTTTGAAGGTAACCTTGTTTAAGGATTCAGCTATGGAGCTGTAGAAGCTGATAGAGATTCATGTTATTTGTTTCGCTAGAGAGGACCTGTTGACCCTTCTGTTCAGCTGCTGATTATCTTTTCACTGGCGGAGAAAAATATGTTTCTCATTACAAGCATTGGAGATTGATTGCAGTCTTGAGCGCAGTGTGTCTGATTGGCCTGCGGTGGAGATAATTGCAAGCCTTGTTGTCTGAGAAACTGGTTCCCATACTCATAGTTGTCAGTCTGGCTGCCCACACCAGAGCCCAGGACTTTCATCAGTCTCAGGGTCTTCAGGTGACAGTTTTATTCTTCACTGCATATGCAAATATGCTCCACATAACAATATGTTCTATCTTTAGTTGAGGCAAGGAATTCAAAAATAACAGTCATTACAGAATGAAAGGTTGGACTGTCTGCTGTCGATTTTCTGTTTTAATCTCTTCTGCTCATCTACTCTGTTACTCCCTCTGTGCTAAGTCCATGTCCTATTAGGCTTGCTACTTTATATTTTTAAAGGTCTTTATTTCAATGGTATTCACATTAGGGGCTAGTTTGTGTTTTGGTTCTGTTTGCTTAGCTCTGAGCCTCGTCTAGCTTACTAGCATGGCTTAGTCACCAACAGCTAACACAACCTCGCTAACTGTGTTACGATAACACAGAATTGTATACGGACATACCCCTGGATACCTGTATAATTTCCATATAACTTAAATTAGTTATTAATATTATTAAGTGCCCATAGTTTGTAGAATACAGGGCTGCTGTCTGTCTCCAGTGATAAAAAGTCAGTTGGGTGCAGGGCCTTTCCTGTCATTCCCCCTTCCTCTTGTATAACCTCCCCACTGACATCAGAGAGTGTGATTTTGAGGCCCAAATCTTTTGCATTCTCTTCACTTTAACTCTCAACTAGCTTCTTATTTCTGATAAAATTGTACCCTTAAGCCTTGTACTTATTGTCCTTGTTTGTCCTGCTGATGAGCCTAAGGATAGGGTGTTTTATGGTGTACAGAATGTAAACCCTCTTAAGGCAAATTTGTGATATTGGGCTACATAAAATAAATACAGTTTACTTGACAAAAAGGTTTTGTTCAGCATCAATGCATATTTCGACACCCAAAGCACTAAACTGTACACTCTTAAATGAAGCTCTTTTTAAAAATGCCATAGCTCCCTGATGTTTTTTTTTTCCTGGCTGGTTAGTCCAGATGCTACCTCTAATTAAGAACTGAGTCAAAAAGCTCCAGACGTGCTGCAACAGCTTTGTACCTATCAGCAGCCAACTGTGATCCATCAGCTGTGTGCCATGTAAGATTTTCAGTGGCGAGCTCTGCGCGTAGAATTTGGCAGATTACTCCATTATCTGCAAACATCTCCAAATTATGTGTCACAATGTGTTCGGCATAAGCGGAAAGATAAAGCAGTCTGTGAAGTGTGTCAGATTTTGTTTGCTGAGCAGAAATTTGGGGATAAATAATGACTTTGTGTATTCTACCATATTTTCACTAAAGCTTTCAACCTTTCAAATCTATTGATGATATATGGATCACTGGTAAGGTCTCTCTCTCCCCTCTAACAACTAACAACCATGATTACTCATTATTAGTTGTACCTTAGACTCAAATTGTGATTGGGGTCATTCTTAAGGTCAAAGGTCACTAAATAATATTCATGCTCTCCTGCTATGAATCCTTTTCACAATACTTTGGTGAAGGAGAAATTGCTACTGAGGCACATACTATGATGTAACTTTTAAAAAAGTCATTTGAAACGTGATTACATGACTGCAAAACAAAAACTCAGACATCTGTCACAAGCTTATTCTCTCATTGACTTCCATTTATATTTAAAAGTATACAAATACGGATTTAACTGATTGCAAGTGCTTAACAATGCTAGATTATATTCAGATGAATGATAAAATTTAAGATAATGAGTACTCAACACCACATAAATGCTGTAGTACTATTTGTCAATACTGAATGAAAACAATTTTGTTTTGTAAAATCAGTTATTAGGACAAAATTGAAATACCCTGTTCAAGTTGATTTGAAGGTGTTCACTGCATTTTAATAGCCAATTGATGATTGCATTGATACCAACAGTTGAAGGAAGAAGATGTATGTACAGTACATCAAGTGAATGATAAACAGATCATAGGTCAGAGAAAAAAACTTGCTTTGATGACACATCACTCACCTGTATTACAATAATTAGTCCCCACCCAGCTCTTCATTGGTTTCCTTCAGTTCTTGAAGAGTTACTTGCATTAAGGTTACTGTAATGTATCACTGTCTGACCTTACTACCCTAAAGCCCCTGCCCTCTGACCTCCAACCTCATCCTGACGTTCCCACACACACTGAGGTCAAGCCCTCTGTCCACGACTGTCACTTCTCCAGCCTTTGCATGGAAAAGAAACCATGTACTGGTTACAGGAGGTTGACAAGCCCTACTTGTTACCCTTCATTTGTTTAGTTTGTCTTGTTACAATGAAAAGTTATTGTTAGCTATTGAGTGTTTTCTTTTTTTATACACCCCATTTTAATTATTTTTCTCTTCTTTCATTGGTCGTCAACCCATCGCTTCAAACACTCCATTTGGTGCCCTAGTCTGCTGAACCTCAAATCCTGTACATTTATACACAAGAGTGTGAGAAATGGGTTCAGAAATCAGACCTGACAAAAGGTAGTCTAGAATCGATGGGTGAGGCCTTACTGTGCAAGGGGTTAATGGTTTTCGAGACAGTGGATCGTCGATTTCAGCTTTTTAGGATTTACTCTGCTCATGATGGGCAGCATGCAGGGGATAATGACAGGAGAGGTGAGACAAAAACATGGTGGCATGTGAACCCAATCATGGAGCAAACTCAAAAGTTTGCAGCACATCATACGGTATGTGCCTTTGTGTGATGACCCATGAGTGGCCTGATGTATTTGAAGAGATTTGTTCCAAAAGATATTTAGTATCTTAGCAGAGTTACAGTCACCTCATAAAAGTACCAAGTAGCAAAGAATTGAGACAACTTATGGTTAAATGATCAGGTCAGATGACCTTAGGTTGTTTTTTGACAAAATTAGAATGCATGTACAAAACTGATAATAAATAAATATTGAGAAAGACATATTAATAAATGGATGAATTTGTTAGCAAACATCTAGCAGATACAGTGCAACATTAGCATCAATTTGGAACTGAATGTCGTTTGATGCTGGGCAGGAAGCAAACAATTGGGTTTTGGATTCTTAAGAGCTGCATCTGAATACAATGCTGACGATAGCTGTGAGAGTAGTATAACAAAAACAGTGAGCTGAAAGACGCAGATAGCCTGTGTGGGGCTATAATAATACTAATAGTGGATGATTGTACTTTGTTGGTTTGTCACTATGAAAAACCTCTTTTATAAACTCACAGACCAAACTTTGATCCACTGTTACTATAAAAATTGTAGCAGCTTAAAACTTTTATTTTTTTGTCCAAGATGTTGCAGGACCAAAGCTCTATATTTATTTTTCATATTTTTTCCACGGGACATGGCAATTAATGCAAAAAAACAATGTGCCCTTGAGAAGTGTCCTGTGCATAGGACAATAAATCCCTACTTGCTTAGACACTTCTTCAGTCTGGATTAGGGTGACAGCTAAGTTCCGGATCTAAAAAGTAAAGAAGCCCCTCTCTTTGACGACTTATAGCTTTATACAATCTTTCATCCAAACAGAGTGATTCTAAAGTAGAACTGTAAACCACTCTTCAAAGAAAAGGCTTATTTAAAGGCTTACTCCTTCAAACAGATATTAGCAACTAATCTGCCTCCACAGAGGATCTCTAGTGACATCAGTGGGGGTGAGCTTAGAGACTCAGTTAATTTAGGTAATGTTCAGAAACAATGGAAGAGGGACTTCACTGTGTCATCCGTCAATGACTAACGCAAGGCTGTGGAATCATTTCAACTGGGAATTGATACAACATGGTTTCTATTGTGTGGGAGGTGATCTTTACTATGTGGTGGTGACGTCATACTGAGTGCATGCAAATCAAATGCATCTCTCCGACTGTAACTGGACACATAGTGTATCTCTAAACGTTATCTTAAGTTTGCTGTTTGGTATTTCAACCATGTGGGGGAAAATGAAAATGTCAAACAATTTTATGAGACAATGTTCAAGAGTTTAAAACAGGTTGTCACATTTATTTTAAATGTGATACATAATTTGTTTTACATAAGAATGACTTTGTTGAAGAACCAACATGTAATCAGAGGGCTCTAGATGTGTATGTGATGAGCAAAAATACTATTTAGTATTGGAGATTGGATCCAAATGCAGATGAAACAGACAGACTGATGCAGTTCAGTGATTTGTTGTAAATATGAGCTAACATGCAGGTACAGGCAAGCAGGTACAAAGGCTGGCAGGCAAAATACAGGTAACAAGGTAGGCAGGTAGATATAATGCTGTGTTCCAGTCACTGTCGTAGGTTGGAATTTCCCAGTGGAGATTTCAGGCCTCCAACCTCAAAACGTTCCAGGTGCATGATGCCAAACGTATATGAAAAACATGACTGACCGTGACAAACTGATGTTTCTTTGCCAAGTGTACACACAATTAAACATCCCGCAGCATCTTTGGTGTTAATTTAAAAGATTACCATTTTAATGAAAGCAAGTGACATAAATATGCGTTAACTGGGTTCCTGACTAGCTACATAAGTAGGTGATCTGTACAATCAAAATCAGAATCAACATTATTTGCCAGGTATGTGTACACATACGAGGATTTTGACTCAAGATTCTACATTTCTCATGATGTGTTTACTTTCAATACAATAATAATACAATTATAAAATCACACACAGGTTATAGTATAGAGAACAAATATATACACACTACATACAAAAACAATATTGCAATGAGCAGAGTGCAAAGGATGCGGGAGTAAAATTATTATCATTGTTATGAACATGTCGGAGGTGGATTTGACATTCAGGTACACATACACATACATGCAAACATGTACTCAAGTATACAGTGCGATAGAGCAAAGTGCAAAGGATGCTGGAATTATTATGTGCAGTTGTTATGTAGGCGGATTTGGTATTATATACAATATGAAAATATAATAATATGAAGAGTATGAACAGCTCTGAAATAGAAAATGATGAATAAATAATAACTGATAACCAGTAAACAGGTGGCTGATCAGAGGCAGAGTTACTGGGTTATTGCACAAGAATTGTTCCTGACACTGAGTCAGAAATCAGCTGTTCATCAGAGTGATGGCTTGTGGGAAGAAACCGTTCCTGAGTCTGTTGGTTTTGGCGTACAGTGCTCTGTGTGTAAAAGTGGAGCTCCTTAGGCAGGTTGAGATTCCTGAGCTGGCGCAGGAAGTATATCCTCTGCTGGGCCATCTTGATGATGATGGCCATGTTGGGCTCCCACTTTAGGTCCTGGGATATAGTGGATCCCAGAAACCGGAAGGATTCCACAGCAGACACAGGGCTGATGAGTATGGTGATGTTTGGGGCAAGTTAAGCTCTAGGTTGTTCACAAATCAGTAAATGTTTTAACATTTTAACTTTTGGCATTTTTAGATATTCTTTACTGTAATCAGCTACCTAAAAACATTGTTGACATCAATTTACACAGAACATGTTTTAATGATGTGTTATTTTAATTAAAATTACTTTTGCTTGTTTACCATTAACATCATGCGTTTCAACACTTGTGTTTGGTGTCACAGGTGTTACCCAATCAGCTGTGACAAGTTTGTTAACACAACGGTGTTAAAAGGCAGTAAAAGGCAGTGTGCTTGCGTACAAAACAGGTTGTTCAGGGAACCACCGTTTCTGTTGAAAAAGAAACATTTTTTTGCTATTTGCTATGTTTTGTTGGCGCTGAACTCGCCCCAGGTGTGTAGTTGGTTCTGGCAGTCAGGTGACTGAGAAAGGAGGGAAAGTCTGAAGGCAGTGCAGAGGGATGGGGATGAAACAGCGTGGCTGAAGAGTGACATTTTCTTTAGCTCATGAAGACAAGCATACACAAAACACGTTTCTCCATTATATAAGTGACATTATTAAATGACATGAGTAAAAGTGGAGTTTAGTATATGAACTTACTATAAAGCAACACAAACATCTGCTATGCTGCTCATTTTAGCACCTAACTGTGGCACAATGCAGCCAACTGTAACTCCCTTGAGGCTTCTAGAAGTGACAGATGGCAGCAAAGGAAATCAGTCTATCTGTGTGTGTGTCTGTCTGCATGCACATTTTTCTGCATCTGACAAATTTGTGTACTTGTGTGCATATCTATGTTTTGCATTTGAATGTGTATTTAACATGGGGTTCAGTCCTGTCATCACTGAAATGGCTCTGCTTTGATATCTGCCTGATTCTCTCCAGGTGTGAACAGAAGTGCAGTCAAAGCTGAGGCTTGGAGATAAACACTGCTGAACTGTGGAGACAAACAGATGTTTTGTTTGGTGATTGTGAATATCATTATGCATCGTAAAGCCATGAACAGTCTTTATTTACTAAATGCTTTTGTGTCAAGAACACAGATTTTTGAGAAGAATGAAATTATAAAAATGTTATATTTCTAAGGTTGACATATTTGGGTGCATGCTACCCAGTATTATCTAAATTGCAGATGAACCCTTTCATCTTTTCAGGAATAACACAAATGCAGGTTAAAAGATTTCAACAAAGGGAAAAGGACATTAAAAAAACTGCAAAGTTTTGTCTTTCAGCAGCAACCCAGAGCAATAGCCATTAGCACTTTTCACTTACTTTGCATAATTTGATGCCTCTTTTGCTTTGAGCAAGGACTGGTCATTAAAAATGCATCGGTCTCAATTAAGATCATAACACATTAACTCTTTACAGTCTATCCCCTGTTGTATATATCTGTATGTGTGTGGGTAATAACAAAGGTTTTCAGCATGTAGCTTCACAGGGTAACTTAAAGAGACACTGCTGATTGTGATGTCAAAGCCAATTTACTATTCATAGGGAATACAACATGGCCTAAAGAGATACTGTATAATGTAATTTTAGTTTTTCCATTACTTTACTTTATGTGTAATTGTAATCAAATTGTTATATTAGACAAATAGACATGGTTTAAGAAACACAGCTGCAGCTGACGCATGCAGGAAGACAGAAAAATCTCAACAAATGGACAACAAATGGAACTCATTTATTTTAACGGCTGCGACAAGCGGTGTGAAACGGACTTGGGAGCAATAAATAAATAAATTCTAAAACACATTTCAAAGCACTAAGCAAATTTGCTGTTCTATCTTTAAAGCATACAACAAGTAGTAGCCTACAAGGCTATATAGTAGCCCACTTCAGTCTTTGTAGGCTGCAAATATAAAAGCAGCCTGTAAAACAGTCTGTGGGGTCTCCTAAGGATGATGATGTAATGTTTGCCAAGACAACTGATTGGTCAATAGGTGGTGAATTCATAACGTTGCTCTCTTATCTCCATGTAACCTGAGCAGGTTAGCTTTTCAGCATAAGTTACCGTAGCGATCTACTCCAGTAAGATGTGAACCACTATCGTGATAGTAAAAAGTCAATTAAAGTAAATTACCTCGATAAATTAAAATCCTGCTTCATTGTACAGGCTCCTGACAAACTGGCATAAATGGATAATAAGTTTAAGAAGAATACAATTTTCTGCCCTTACAATAATGACATTCTCATCATCATCAAATGTTAGCATGGTAACATTCTAAACCAGGTAAACTAATATGTACTTAACATCCGAATGTTAGCATTGTTATTGTGAGCATGTTAGCATTTAGCTGAAAGTACCGCTATATATGCAGCCTCTCATGCCCCTTTTCCACCAAAGCATTTTGAGAGCCGGTTCGGAGCCGGTGCCTACTCGTGAACCAGTTCTTTGTGTTTCGACAGCCAAAGAACCAGTTCCCGGCCAGGAAAACTGTCGTTCGCTGGGCTCTCCAGTCAGTGGAAAAACAAACAGGTTCTGAGAAGGTTCGCAAGTTGAACCAACTTTGAACCAACTTAGAACCAGCACCAGTTCCGAACCAGTTCTTTTTTGGTGGACAAGAGGTATCAAAGCAGCTAGCATGGGTGTGAGCGGACTGTTAATCTGTCAGTTGTAATTGTAATCTGTGATGAAATTGGGAGATAAATGACCATTTAATTTTTCCATTTGTGTATTCATCACGTCACTGATCACACTGCCTGGATTTTGATAACATTTGGTAAAATGATGCTCTTCTGATATTGTAAAAACATAATAGTACACTGCATGTACCATACTTTATTTGTTGGATTGCAGAATAACATCATGTATCCTACTCACGTTACATTTATTAGCCTGAGCAGGACATTACAATAGTTAGAAGACAAGTAGAAGAAGGGGGACCATTGTTAAAGCTTACAATGTGACGTGTTTGATACTATTTGGCCCACACATGGAAGTCGTCATTTATAGGTGGTGACATATTTACTGCTGTGTTGTTTTTTCTGTGGAAATAAAAATTTTATGAGTGACAGAGGATAAAATTTCTTGTTAAGCTGGACAATGTCTGTTGTGTACAGATGTGTGTAACACAAGAAGACAGAACAGACTAGAGCTGTCACCTTAACAGCGCAACACCACTAATGACTCTTTATGTAACTGCTGTGTTGACAATAAAGCGTGTCTCTGTGGCTGAACCTGAGCCCTTTTGTTTCTGCACCACCTGATGCAATCTGCTAGCCTCGCTGACACCAGTCTGAGATGATGTGTCTCTAAAAGGATTTCATGTAGCGTGCTGTCAGGGGGAAAAAGGCAAATTCCCCAAAAGAATTTACTTTAAAACTGAGACAAAGGGCTATGCAACACACACTCACATACAGATGCATACACAAAATATGCAGACATACTGTCGACAGACACCACAGAGGGGCCATCTTGTTGTGCATCTGTTCCCACTTCAGATTCAGATGAAAACAATGTTTTATTATCAAAAAAGACTTTTGAAGCTCCCAGACAGACGTCTTTCAAAATTAACAAGGGGAATTTGAACAGGATATTTTTGTTGGGTGTAGCTCAACAACAGTAGTTTCATGCTGTTGAGTTGTTTCTAAACTTTAACTTGAGTTCTACTTTCATGTTGCCTCCCTGTTGGAGAAATCTTTCCTGTGAATAGGCAATGTGTGATAAATTCTGCCATTATTATGAAGGAGTGAGGAGGGATGGAGGTGATTTTGCCTCACAGGCACCAAGTGATGCCACATCATTTTGTGGTGTCTTTCAAAGTCTATCTTCTTTGCCTCTCTCCCTATATTTCTTACTCTCTATCTTCAGTTTTTTTCCTGCTTTTCTCTGCTTCCATCCCTCCAGCTCTTCCTTCCTGACAGTACAGGTATCACGTTCCTCTTTCATAAGGCTGACATCCATCCTTTACTGCATGGCCTCCTGTGTGACAGCTGAGAGCATGCCACACTAATGGCTAAAGCCTTTCTCTCCTGTCTACACCAGGCCAGGCCACTGGACTGTCAAATCATTAAATCTTCCTTCTTTCAGTGGTTTTCTCATTTCACTCTTTTGTCAGATATTTTTCACTTGTTCATATTATTGAAAAACTCAATAGTTGTTTGCATACATACTTTGCATTCCAGTGAAGCCCTTCCCTTTCGTGGAAACCAGAAATTTAATTTTCATGTATACACATTATGTGTAAATAAGGCAAAAAAATTATAAAATAAGATAAAATAACAATTTATCTTATACCATATGGTTTCACATGTTAAGAATATACTGAGATACAAGAAAATTGATTAAGCATTTGATCAGTGTCTTATAAATAGTACTACAGGATAATAACAATAGTACTGCTGATGATACATGGGGCAACTTTTTGAGCAATATTGCTGGGCAGTTTTTCTAGAGGCAAGACCAACTATATTTTAAATGGATAGCGGCGGTCCGGGGCTGGTGGCGGAGTGGTGGGGGAAGGGGATTACGGTAGTAACCTTTACTCATTACCATTTACGACAACGTTGCCCTGCACGATTGCTCTAAAAGTTGCTCTGTGTATCATCAGCTTTGACAGCCATACTAGAAGCTCTATGAGATTGTGCTTAGGCACAGTGGTGATACTAACATGGCAACATGCTAACAGTGACATTGCTATCATGTTGGTGTTTAACAAGTATAACTTTTAATATGTTCACTATATTAGTATATACCATATTAGCATGTTAACAGCTGACAATTAGCGGTAAAAAGAAAGTCCAGCAGGGCTGCAGGTTTTCTGTCTTGTACAATACTGGACGAATCAAAGATTTGACCTCTAGATCAAAGTCATTAGGATACGTTGTCTGGGAACCATTATGAATGTCTTGACAAAATCTCATGCCAATGCTTTTAATAGTTGAGATATTTGTCGAGATATTTCACTAGACAAGTGAAGCTGTTTACCTGCTGGTGGTGCTAAATCAAGAAAACATAGGATCATCAAAGTCATTAGGATTCATCCTCCTGGTACTATTCCACCATTTGAAAATAAAATGTCCTTACTTTTACAGATATAGAGAAAATATTTTCTGATTTACTCCATTGTTCTTGTTTATCTTGTACATTAGTGAAGTATTTGATCTGGATCTTGGAATAAATCCTAGCTGTTGAACATGTCCTTGTCCTTTCAGTCCTGCTACAGATATCAAAGAACAGTTAACGGTTTGTTTTGTGTGGACTGCCCTTTCCCCAATTTCAGCAATCACACTAAATGTACACAAATGTACCTAAACAAAAGCTGAAAAGGTATTTTTCAGCAATAAAGGCTTTCTGGCTCTGTGTACATACTGCAGTTAATCTTTAATTGGACTCAAAGAGGATTGGAAACCGTTTTTCTGGCATTAGTGTTACAAAGCTTTAGGTCTGCCAGCACAAGACAGAGAGGATTTGATGCAATTGCCAAAGCAGACTAGGGGGTCCTGGTGCAGAGTGAGCTCAAATCTGGCAGAGGCTGATGAGCCACACAAAACCAAGTCACACAATAACACAACCTGTCTGTTATTTCTGAATTTAGACAGCACTGTGAAGCACTGGGTATCTAGGGAACATTTCCACAATGAGGTTTCCCAATTTAGCCAATGGACAAGAAAAGCCCTTTCTGTGAGAGTATACAATGAACCGTAAGTAATCAATTTCCCCTCAATGACACACAATACAGCTAAAATTGTTTCCTTCAGCCTCAAGGTGCACATTCTTTTTGTTCACTAATAGTGAGAGGGCACCTACCCACCATCAGCGTGACAAAGTACCACCACCAGATAGAGGGATATGTGAGGGAGCTATTCTTCACAGGGTAAATAGGGTGATAAACTACCCATAGAAGAGGCAATTACTTCCTGAACTGACACCGCAGCCCATTTCAGCCAATCCAACAGCAGGAGAGGCCTCCAACTGTGTTCTTACAGGCTGCTAACCAGGTTAGCTGTGCTGCTAACACAGGCCTGCTCTGCCAATGCCAAATTGGTCTGGGAGATTTAGTGTGGCTCTGTCGGGAACCCCGGGAGACATCTGATGTTGCTCAGCACGCTATACTCTGTGGGACCAGCAGGAGTGGCTTCTCTAGTCTGGGCTAACTACCTAGCAAGCCAGGAGGCGCTGCCAAGTGTGAATGATTTATGGGCCAATGAGAAGGCTAATGTAGGCTTGTTTGCATATGTCCTGGTTTAGCCCTTTGCTTGCTATATACATTATTTTGAGCTTTCCCACAACTTTGGTGCTTATAGTATTCCTATCATTCCCCTTTGTGCTGCAACACTGCTACTAAATTATAGAAAATGTGTTCTCTATTTAAATTCATAGTGTGCTGTAGTGCAAAACAGCGTAAGGATAAGGATGGGGATTATTTACAGAATGAAACTACAGCTAAAAGGGTCAAGAGGATTTGATAAAAATGTAATGAGTGGATGTGAGAGGTAGGAAATCACACAGGCTGAACCTGTGAGTACTAAGAGCTCCAGCTCTATTATTAAATCTATTTATGTGCTCCCACCATCATAGTTCCAACCTGACAGCCAGAGAGTGTCTTCTGATCAAATGGAAAGCAGCAAAGGGAATATCTAATACCTAAATAATCAGCTGCATTGCACTGCATCATGGGAGTTTATCTACAGTGTCTGACACCAGACACATTAGTATGTGTCTGTCAGAAATAGAGTAAGTTATTGGCGAAAGCAGTCAAATAAGTGGTGTAGTAAAAAGTACATTATTTCACTCTGAAATGTTGTGGAGTAGAAGTGTAAAGTAGTATATATAATATAGGTACATCAAAACTGTACAGCAACAGTAAATGTATTTAGTTAGTTTAGAGTAAATGTATTTAGTTACTTTCCATCTCTGTTTACAACTGATTCATTCATGTAGTTATTGATGTATCATCTTATATCTTATATCTATATCTATACATATATTAAACTATTGACTTGTTTAGTTTGAATTTTCTACTCTCATATAACAGGTTAAACATATATGTGTTAAAAAATATATGACGTAAATTGACATAATCATCCCTGCGGCGTTCACACGTTCGTGCAGCGTGCTGTCAGAAATTGCATGAATAACACTTCTGAAATCAGTTGCTCAGATTAATTCCCTGAAAGCATTGTGTGTCACCATTTACTGTGCTGTTGCATTTTATTATGACAGCTAAAAAATGCCAGAGTTTAGTTTGCATATCCATCCTCCGGCCAGTTGACCAAATCACCTTTCTTATTTACAGAAATGGCCTAAGGGAGTGTTGTGCTTCCTGCACATATCTTAGCACAATGCCAGTCTGACCCACCACGAACAATTTCACCCACTGATAAAGTAACATCAATTAGCAGCATTCCATGTTTTGCACGCAGTCCTCCATGCAACTGACTGTGTTATATCTTACTTAGCCAACCACTACCACAGTTAACCTAGGTTTCAGTACCTTGCATCTCAAACTGTTCCTGTAAACGAAGATACTTTTTTTTATCACATTGTGGAGATGCGACTTGACAGATGCAGATGTTCCTTTTCACCATGAATCGGATGAAGTCACAGTGGAAAATCAAACCCTTTAATTCACAAACTCCTTCTCTGGTAAGAGTCTGACTTAACAGCACAGCTACATTGAAACGCTGGATTTCACTAAAAGCAACATTTGAAAAATGTCAAAGCGTTTTCATGCTTTATATATATAAAAAAAGATTTGTGAGTGTGATGCACTGCTGTCCACGACACAGAGACAGACTAAAGGCACATTTATGCTGCTGTTGTTGGTCCATTGTCCACAGAGGAGGTAGAACGAGCATGTAAATAAAAGCAGAAGGAACCATGTATCACAACAGCATTCTCTTCAATATCCCTCTCTGGAGGAAGACTCACTCCCCTGCCATGGTTGACTCACCTTTGTGCATCTGCTGTGATTGTTTGTAAATGATGGCAGCATTGATTTCAGCCTCACATGGGATTTTCTGTGTCCATGTAATTTGGTTGAGGGGAAGGAGATAAAATGGGAGAAATGCTGGTAATGGAGGTAGAAAGAGGAGAGATAAAAGCCACCCACACACACAGAGACATCAAAAAAACCTTTCTGCTTTTTTTCTGAAACACCATCACAAAAAAACTATGTATATGCTGTAACACTGTAAAAGGAATGAGCAACAGCAGAGTAACCCAACCTATAGAAGCATTCAGGGTTAAAAAAATCTGATGGTGGATGTGAAGTACAATGTAAACAATGAATACTCACACATAGGAAAAAACACTTTCATTTTCAACATGTTTGCAGTACTGCAAATTTTTTATTGTAAGTAAACTATAAGTTGGGTATGTCACACAATTCAGATTTTCAGACTAAAAAACACTGCTTTACCTTATATTGTGTTATGTGACTGGACTGAATGATAACTGAAGCGTTGGTAAATGGCATGTGGATATACTGCCATCTGCTGATTGAAATTACATATCACGTTGCAGATCAAAAATTCCACAGAATAGAAAACTGAATTTTTTGTTCATAACATTTAACACTAAATAAGAGTCAACACCAAAGCCAAGAGCTATCTGATCTGAGTGAAATGTTTTCATTTGTAAAAAAAATAATAAAAAATTCTGAGATCAGACATGGCTTTAGACTTTCGGTTAAAAGGAACATTGTCTAATTGGTATACAAAAAATGGACTAAAACTCAACCAATGAGACAATATAAATTGTTGTACTCTGTTTAATGGTTTTGCAGCCTGACAAAGGAAATTAGCATACATATATATGTGATATACAGTTGTTTCTGTCCGAACCTGACCCCACGGTTTATTCAGATATTACTTTTTTGCTTGCAAAAATCATCATCAAAGGAAGTTGTCATCAAAGTGATACAGCTTTCATTGGCACAGCTAGAACTCATACTAAAATTGCCTATGCACATGATTCTGGTGAGGATGAAACTTTACATTAACATGAAGCCAGCATCCTCTGTACCTGGCTGTCACACAGCACCATTTTGTAAATGAATCCAAAAAAGTTTAATAAATGTGAAAACACCTTTTACAATCTAGTGCAGTGTTCATATGATTGTGAAGAATAAGCGTGTTTAAATTGTGATATGCTGTGTGTGCTCGTAGAAGAAGTGACATTATTCATAAAATCAAGTCACTCACCCTCCTCTGCTCATTCTAAACCAAATACTGTGATTATTATACAGTTCTTTACACAACATTGATTGCTTGACCATCTGAGATGTATAGTGCTTGTTATACTTAACATTTCCCCATTTTATGGGTTAAATTCTAGCCTGGTACTGTTTGTCCAGCTCAACTCCAAACAGGAAACAGTGATTAGAACATAAAGGAGGTTAAATGATAGAAAATGAACAGAACATATTGCAGTAGTGATAGAATCATTTTTCCTTCAGCAAACACAATTACTTTTCTGGATGTGTAATCCCAGTCCCGTGTCAGTCCTGGCTGTTCATCTGTAACACCATAATGGTGGAACAAGCTACCACATGCCATCAGAGCAGCGGCGTTCCTCGAACATCAGTAAGCTGTTGAAAACTCATCTCTTCCGAGAACACTTTCTCTTATAACACCTCTAACCACGAACCTCTAACATGTACTTCCATTTGTTCTTCTTCTTATATCTCCTTATAACTCTCTTGTATTGATTGCACTAGTTGAACTCTTACTTCTTTCCCTAGGTATTTACCCCACTGATGCCATACATGTTATTACCTCTAGCTACTAATATCTAGATCTCTTACTGTAGTGATGCTTTATTGATGATTGTATGTTGTTCCTCAAATGTAAGTCGCTTTGGATAAAAGCGTCTGCTTAATGAGTAAATGTTCATGTTTATTTCTATTTCAACAGTGAGTAGAGAGCTTAAGGACCATTACCATCAGTTATCCGCTTTATTCATTTTGGCTTTGACTCTGAAATGACTTGAATGAGACATTTTGGATCTTCTGTTTAACATTAAAATTAATCAAAATGATGGGCTGATGCAGGAGTTCCACATTTTACCGCATGTATGCTTCAGTTCTGGTGCACTGTTAATTTAGATGATGAAAGTCCATAAATACCAATAATACCCGATTATTTTTTTGTGAAAAACAACTTCCTTTGTGGCGTTACAACAGAACAAATGTAGGATTGAGGAGTGTTTGGAGGAGAAGACTGGATCTCGTATTACAGCAGGTCCATATATTTTCTTCCCAGAGTCTATTATATACATTTCATGTGTCGCAGGCTTAAACTTCCAATCCCACAATGCACAGCGCCAGCAGCACTAAAGACACCAGGCTTAGAGTGGGTGTGATCATAGATGCTTTACCTGAGGAAGCGGAAACAACATGAGACAAATGGACCAAGAGTACAATAGAAATCTTGAATCAATCATCTCATTATTTTAGTCTTACCCTGAATCCTAATCTTCCTGACTGGGCCATCTCCTCCTTCATAACGGCCACGTACCATCAGCTCATAGTCTCCAACCTGAGGCATGGGGAAGTCCATGAAGTGCCAGCCAGTAATGTAGACCTTCCCATAGATGTAGCCAGTCTTTCTGAACATGACCTGAAAAACCAAAATTTCTGTAATTTTCACATAGTACTGGGGATTTACCTTAGAACTGATGAAAGAAACACATTATTAGACAAAACAGATAGTAGAAAGCTTCCCACACCTACCTTGTAGTACAGTGGGAAGGAAATATTGCCAAACCAGTCGTACTGGATGTGATCCCACCACACATACAACCACTGTCCAGTCCAGGTAATGTAGCGCCACATCCTGGGAGGGTCTGGTGGTGCTGTAAACAAAACAAAATTAATCATGAAAACCACATCTATATATGTATATCAATATAACACGGTAACCTTTATTATAGGTGCCTATTATCCATAGATTGTGAGTTATTGGCCTTACGTGGTCTCTTTGTGAACATCTCACAGTGTTCACCAGGGGGTCCGAGGCCGGCTCCATTAAAGGCACGGACCTCAATGAGGTAGTGAGAATCTGGCAGCATGTTCTCCAACCTCGTCTGATTGACTGTGGCTGGAACAAATATACGGTGTGCTCCCGGCTCCGGATCATCATATTTTCTCCAGTATTTGACCTGGTTAGCAAGAAACCATGATTTTACAAATAAAATGTTTGTCAGTTTGTTATGATGTCACAAATGCAACTTTTTGGGTTTGTGGTCTTTTTAATTATGTATTTTCATGGTCTTATATTTCAACAGTTCTATTACTGGTATATCAATTACTGTGTTGTACTTTAACGTGATACTTTCTGTTTTTCCCTGGCAAAAAGCACACTGTAGGTTAGCTATCTAAGCTTGCTAATCCAGTTTCCTTTCCTTTCATTGCTACTGTACTTCATTTTCACAAAACATTTCGACAAACAAATTGTTTAAGATATCTTTTTTTAAAAATATGTAATAACTATTTTTGGACTGTTCACAGTTTAATAATTGATTCATAACTGTTTAAATAATTTTATAATGTTCAGAATTATCTGAATTAATAAACAACTCTTCAATCAAAGCTTACTAATTCCCTGGATATACATTACAGCTAGTATGTTTCTACATAAAACGTAAGAAATGTTACTGTTCGTAAAGTATATTTTTACTTTAACTTTAGTTACTGTTTGGAGCTACAGTAAAAGCTACCTGGTATCCCTCGATGTACTGCTGCAGGCCTGTACCAGTGTCGACCACTGGCAACCACCAGACCAGCGCTTCGGTGGAAGACACTGGCCTGGCATAGACATCTGTCGGAGACTCTGTAGGTACTATAGAAGTCAGACAGATAAAGAATGGAGAAAAGAATAAAAAGCTGGTTTAGTGTCATGCCTTTTATTTTTTTCAGGGGAATTTAACTGAAACCAAACTAATAAAACAAAATCCTCACCATCTCTTGGGTAGTAGATGACCTTGTTGAGGGTGTATGGTCCGTCTCCTTTCACATTAAATGACTTGATCCTCACCTGAAACTCTCTGACCTGGAAATCTTCATCAGTGGGAATGAAGAAGGAGTCTTTGTGAACATAACGTCTTGTCTCAGGGTCTGAAATGGATGTGTGCCACCAGTCGTAACCATCGTGAGGCCTGAATTCCACAATGTAACCAAACTTTTTGCCGTAGAAATACCACGGCTGCACAGGCTAAGGGACAGGAGTGGAATGAGAAAATAAATAAATAAGATAAATTAACATCATAGATTTTGTTAGTGCTGGGATGTGGATTTTTGGTATATAATATTGTGACCGAGAATCATGATAGAAAGTCACGTGAACTGAGGTCTTACTGTCCATGTAATGACAATCTCGCCATTTCTGCCTCCATAACCTGTCACATCAGTGGGAGAAACCACTGGAGCTGAGGAGAAAAAAAGGTAATTAGAGAGAGTTTTTTTTACCCTTAACTAAAAGATAAGTCATAGTTATATTTGGTCTTTACGAGAATCCCAGGTTTTGATCTTGAGGGAGGGGATGCTGGCCTCCCCGGAGCCATACTCATTGGTGGCGATGATCCTGAACTGATACTCCATCCAGGAGTACAGGTCTGTCACTTCTGCCTTTTCCATACTGCCGTCAAGAACGACAGGAGCTAAAGGAGACATAAGTGTCATATCTCTTGTTTAGGTGCAGTGTGATTAGGAAAGCCTGTCTACCACATGCAAGTAGTTTTACTTGCACATTGAAGCAATCAAATGATATAAGGATGGTGGATTCAAGTTAGCCCCCTACTGGCAGTGAGAAGTACTCACAGGTGCTAGCATTCCTCCAGTCATCTTCATTCAGAGCCCAGTAGTGTCTGGTCTGAATAGTGTAGTAGAGAATGGGGCTGTTATGATCAGCTCCTTTAGTCCACAACAGCTTCACCCATGTGTCCCCGATCTCTTCAACCCTGATCACACCCGGGGGCCCGGGAACACCTTGTTTAGGGAGTAAAAGGTGCATGGAAAGTAGGTGTATTCTGTTATTTTATTTTGCTCAGGATATGAATATGAACCAAACTTCTACAATGTCATTAAAATTCAAATATAATCTCCCATGACATTATCATTTGACTCAAAGCATTCTGGGACTGACCTACAACCTTGAGATCAGCGTATGCTGTGTCGTTGTCCACTACTGTCTGAGCCGTGCAGGTGTAGCGACCTTCATGCCAAATCTGCACATTCTTTATTCTCAAGTCACCTCTGCCATCTTCACTCTGAACAACAGGAAGCCAAAACAAGGAGATAAAAGAGGAAGGGAAATTGTAAGAGCAGGAGACAGAACTGTTAATCAGAAAACTAAATTATTGAGATAGCTGACAATACCAGTAGGGTGTCAAGTGACCAATTGGAGACATGTGGAAGATGAGGCTGGGACAAACCATCACCCTACCATAACACGTTCGTAGTGTTGCCATTCAGAGTCAAAGCTGATGACCCTGAAGTCTATGGCCCAGATGAATGTGATGTCCAGCATGGGGTCGTATGAAGCAGCACACTTCAGAATCACCTCATCACCAACCTTTACTTCAGTGTCTTCAGGTGGTTCAGTGATGCTGGTAGCCTCTGGGGAAAAGATACATCACATATGAAGTAAAAATCATTATACTGATAGAAGAATCTGTCACACAAATATATATTACCACATATTCATTAACCTGTGATGGTGAGATAGCCAGAGCTGTTGGCTTTTCCTCTGTCATTCTCAGCTAAGCAGTTGTAGACACCCTCATCATTTTTGGTGGCATTGAGGATCTCCAGGCTCCCATCAAACAGGATGGAAATGCTAAAAATAACCACAATTAAGCTAAGCTGCTTGACAGTGGATGGGTAATGCATACTGTATGGGCGGGCCTCAGAATATCATAGGTTGGACAGACCGTGAATTGTTGAAGAGGAGCTCTTTGCCCTTTGTCCAGGTGTACCGCGGTCTAGGAGCAGCTCGGGGTTTACACTCAATCACAACACGGCCATCTTTAGCTCCAAGAAGCTGCTTCTTCACAGGGTTAAACTCGAACGTAGGAGCACAGGCTGAAGGGATTATGATGTGTGAAATCATGTTTAGTCACTGTTGTCCCGATTTCATGATTTCTAGCAAGGAGGAAGTCATGTCACCATACACCAAATGCAATTAGTTTTAACTGTTTTGTCTTCACTCTTTGTTTTAAGTCCCATATAACACACAACTGACTCACCAATGACTCGCAGCTCAGCATTGGCGTATTTTATGCCCCAGTAGTTCTCAGCGATACACTGGTACATTCCTGAGTCATCAAAAGTGAGACTGGAAAACTTCAACTCCCCCTTCCCATACTGGAAACACACACAGCCCAAATGTAAACATGAATGGAGTTTCAAAGAAAACTTAAGCACAAAAGCTAATACCACGTTTGCAGAAATTTCTGACATAATTTATTATACCATATATCCATCTTTGTACCAGCGGATGAATGGGAAGGGCTTCCCTGACGCCACACAGCGCATTGTGTGCTCTGAGCCAATGTCAATCTGAGTGTTGTTGATGGTTTCCGCCCACTCTGGAGCAGCTGCAAAAACAATATGATATGATAAATATGGTTATATTCAACACAATATTCAAATTTTCCACCACAGAAATGCTGTTTGTTGCATTATTGCTGTCCAATTGCCCCTTTTGTTACAAATAATACAGAGGACAACACAAAAGTATCTACTTTTGTGTTGTCTCACAAAAGAACACCACTGGCAGATTTAATTGTAAAAAATAATCTCTTTACCAAGTACACACTCTAGATTATATTCTACAGTCTAATGTTGGTAAAGTATACTGCAGTGAATTCACTTACACTCCACATACAGCCAGGCTTTGTGCCAGTCCTTTCCTTTAGTGTTGATGGCTTCACACTCGTATCCGCCCACATCTTCATACTGTACATTGTACAGATGAAGAACAGCTCCTGATTCGCTGATCTCATGGTTTGGTGGGAGGTCTGTGGAGTCCACCTTCCTCCAAACAATGTGAGGGACTGGGCTGAAAAGACAAAAAGATCGAATTCAGACTTCAACTTTAATTAAATGTATGCTTGTATTAAAGGTTAATATGCTCATATCAAAAAGCAGTATAAAAATAAAACAGTACCTGTGTGAAAACATAGACAGATGCGCTCAAATGTGTTGGTACCTCTCCGCAAAAAAACAAACAATGCACTCTTTTCTCTAAAATAAAACTAAGTAATTGGCATCTATTATTTATTCCATATTTAATGTACATTGTAATTAAAGAAACAAATTAGTCTGAAAAAATCACTATAATATAGAATTTATAATCTTTTGTAAGGGGTTCCAACAAATTTTTTATATAGCATTTTTTTCACAGCTTCTTAGATTTATTCTATGACATAAGGCATGCAAGCATACATCACTAAGTAGCTTTTAATTTCATTACTTTTCAATAAGAATGAAGCATTATTTCAATGGGCAGTAAGGGTACCAATAAATTTGAGCATGTCTCACATGTCTTTAGTGAACACCATCACAAATATTTAAACTTACTTTCCCAGAGCAAAGCACTCCAACGTTATATTAGAGGCCAGCATGGCTGTAGTATCTGGGAACTTCACCCTGATGTCTGCTGGGTACTTCCTCTCCTCACCTGAGGCAAAACAAAGCAAGTTTCAATGTTGCAGATCAGAAACATGAAGAGATAGTGGCTGTGTCTGTACATTTTTTTCTTGTTAAGCTGCAGCACAGCTATTATGTACTGACCATCATCAGGGGGTAAAGGGATAAGTGGGATAAACTTGGAGAAGACACTCTTCCCGATGATAGGGCTGGAAACGAAGCAAGAGTAGTTTCCTGCATCCTGAGCTTCCACTTTGGAGATGTACAGGTTCCCCGTCTTCTGGGAGACAAACCGACGGTGATCGGTGTGCAGGAAAACTGGGAACTCATTGTAGATCCAGCGGTAGGTCACCTCCTCTGAAAAGGACAAGACCAGAGGAACGTGCAAAATCTGTCACTATTCTCTTTACCAAGACTGCCTTTTCCAGTGAGATATGAAGACCTTTACATACGTGGCCAGGCTTTTGGAGGGGCACACAGCAGAACAGCCCCCTGTCCCTCTTTGACATACACTGGGTCTCGATCCTCCTGGGGAAACTCCTCCACAACTACGTCACAGAAAAAAAAAATGATGGAACAGGAAAAAAAAAATTTAAATGCAGCACAGTCTTAACACAAGATTGGAAATTTTGACACATAGTCTCTTTTCAATATTGTAGTACACAATGACAAGTGGCAAGTGTTTATAGAACACAATGTGTCCTCCACTGAAAAACTGTACATCATCTGATTTAATATTACTATAACACCTGAAATAAAAAAGAAATTATTCAAGCTTAAGCCATTTGGGACCTAAAAAAACCAAATACTTCAGAAAGGAGAAATAAATGTGAAGACAAATATAAGCCTCAGTCCTCGCCTGCAGGGCTGTAGTGAAGTACAGTATAGTTGCAATTAACCAATAAGCTGAAATTTAAATAAGCACAAAATGGGTATTTTTTAAAATGTCAACAATGTATATGTAAGTATATGTTGTACAATGCCTCCATATCAACATCCAAATTATTTATGCACACAACTTTGACTTATAATATAGGGATAGGCAACCAAATATCATTTTTCTGTCTACTTTCAGGGAGAATAAATTGAGATTGACTTGGCAAAGATATCAAAATCTGTAGATAGGAACGAATTTAAGTCAGCATCTAATGTGGCATGACCCAAGACACGTCTGAGCCAAAAAAGCAATGGCACCAAGACTAAAAAAGACGTGAGTGCTACTGTCCTGCTGGCTAGCACCAGCTGTGCCAGCAGGGTTCACGTGCTCACATCCAAACTTGACCCTGGCCTCCTTGCTGATGACGGTGCCATAGATATTCCTGGCCACGCAGACGTACGTCCCAGCATGTTTTTTCTGTTTGGGGTTGGTGATAACCAGATTCCCCCCCACAAGGCTGTAGTGCTCGTCTGGCTGCTCCATCAGCTTGATTTCCCAGTTATCACGGCGCCACCTGGCATTAATTAAATACAATTCTATATAAGATAGATGTAATATACACTATATAATTGATTTGAAGTGGAAGTATTAGTTAATATGTATAACCTGTATGAAGCTGGTGGGTTTGCTCGTGCCCTGCAGTTCATAGAGATTCTCCCATCGGGTGAGTCCTCAGTGTAGACCACATCCACAGGCTCTTCCTCAAAGATGGGACCATATCCAGTAGCGTCCTCTGACAATTTTTACATAACAATTAGCTCACATGCTGATTTAAAATCAGCTTCAAATGTTGTGATGTGTGTACATCACACCCTGTATTTTGGACAACAATTCTGAGAAACTGAACTCACCTCCATAAATTCTTGGCTCACCAAACAGGACTTCCACTGCAAAGCAAAAACATGGTAATTTCAGCCAATGGTGTGCCTGTAGCCTGATATTCTTATTATCACTTTCAACGGTGTAAATAGTATTGCAGGCATGACTGTGCCTCTTACCTGTGAGAGAAATGGAAGAGGAGAGGGCCAGGAGCAGTAAAGCGGTGGCCGCCATGACAGCCAACAGACTGATTTACTGCAGCCGAGTGAGTTAGGCGGATGGGCAGAGGGACACAATCAAGAAGTTGATGAACAGAACATGAACTGGAGAGGGCTGAGTAAGAGGTAAAAAGAAAAGACTACTGTTGCTATTTTTTATAACATAAGCAATTATTTTGTTTTACATGATCTTCATTCATTGTGGCAATAGTTATTAAAACACACATGCGACCCTGTAGACATCAATACTAGGCTGATGAATTTCCACGCCAGAAACAGAGTGAGTGTAGATCCAGCTGGAATCCTCACTGTTCATATAAATGATTCAGTACGTGAGTGACTCAGCAGATTGCTGCAAATAGTCGTGCAGAGAGCGTGCACAGGCCTGTGCTGTACTGTGTGTGTGCACACTGACACAGGCTGGGGCTGTCTGTAACCAAAACACAACGTAGCACCGCAGTACCTAGACAGCTCCTGCTGTGCTGTCCCACATGCTTACACATCACTTCTGCAGGATGAAATAGCAGCACCGCTGTGAACAACTGCAGCGTTTCAACTCTCACTGTCAAAGAGGACATACAGGCAGAGACTGAGATATTAAAAGAGAGAAGTTGGG
>JAPMOB010214066.1:0-25776 GCA_029875015.1 Lepomis gibbosus
TACGCCAACGTCCATATTGATAAATCTCAAAGTCACCGTGGTTTTGGGTGTACGCCAGGTGTACGCTAGAAATTTGGTGTTCGCACTTTTGATAAATGAAGGCCAATGTCTTTTACTTTAGAGCAGTGGTTCCCAACATTTTTCACCGTGTGAGTCCTTAAAACAAGGCATTGTAAATGAGCTTTGAGCTGTTCCACCAGTCCTTTTGTCACATTATTACATTTATTTAAAGAAACTATCCAGCTAAAGTCAGAAAACTTCAGTTGCGTCTTTCCTGTTCTGTTAATCACCTTGTGACCCGTCAGATTCATTATGTGACCCCTTCAAGCAGTTGGGAACCAATGGTTTATAGTACATTCTTATATTGCCAGAAGAACAAAATCAAGATTAAGAACAGTTGCTAGTAATTCCAAGTTACTGCCATGTTGTCAGGTATTCATTCTTCTTAAGGATGCTTTTACAACTGCAGCTGGGTTCATATGTTCTGAACCAAGAAAGAAAAAACATTTGATGCCTTTAGTTCTGGTCCAGTGCATGTTCACATTGGCTTTTTACAAATAAACCAAGAGCTGTAAACAGGAAGACATACAGTACACTGCTTATACAGATCGCCTGCTTGACAGTTTACGATCAGCAGAAGACTTTAACAATAGTTTAGCCTTCAAGTTCAAACTAAAATTGCATATCACCTACCATTAAATCCTGTAGTTGGTTCGTTTTGCATTCACAACATAAACTGACTGCTTTTCAGATAGTCTCTATCCAGGTTGTTTGACAGTTTTCACAGTAGCCTAAACAAACCTAATGAGTACATGCACCAGTAAACCCAGCCTAATAGGTTAGATTAGGTATAAGAGCCTTGAATGTCCTCACACAGAGATCACACTATGAGATTTATGTCTTTAGTCATGGTCACTATGTCAAGTTAGTTGATATTGGTCTTATATTCCTGGCCAGGAAACATGTGATATCACATGATGAGCTCTGATGAGTCAAGCTTTGCAGTCTTTTACCACCTGCATTACATGTGTAATCAAGCAGAAAGGGCCAGAGACAGATCTCGTGAATTAGGAATGTCAAATGTTTGTTCGAAGAATCACAGATCAATGTAGACATTGTCAAACTAGGCAAGAGAAGAGGAAAGGCAGTCTTTCCATCAGGACCTCTGCAGGCATCCAGGACACAGAACAGTTTGTCTTTCCGGATGTACATTAATTTGTAACCTGTATCGAGCAATTATAGAAGTGATATTGTGATCTTCAGATTCATGTAAAACGTTATGCTTAATCCCTGCTCCAAGGATGCTGTTCTGTGGTTGATGCCAATCTCCCTAGTGAAACTTCCCCCCAGGCATCAATAAGGAATCACTGTCTTCATTATAAGTTAAAGCAGTCATGCCCCCATGTACAGACTTGACACTGCCTTGCCCTTCTCCACCTATCTAAGTGAGCTTTTATATCAGTAAACACCGTGCTGTTCATGTCAGGTGTGTGCTCCACTTCCTAAAGAGAGGGTATGTCTGCTCTTTGTAACATCACAAAGCGCTGTCTGCAGCATATGCTGTATTTTTAATTCAACAAGGGGGTTTTGGAAGATTTGTAGCATGCCATACGCTAGCAGCTCGAAGTGGCGTTCCCCTGACACTGACAGAGAAATCAAACGTAAAATGGAGCACCAGAGCGAGCAAGCGAGCGAGCGAGCGCCGATACAGAACAGATGTTCACAGGAATGTTGACTTTTTGTTTGGCCCTTATCTTTGACGCTGCCATCCTCCGGTAAAGTGAGTGACGGAAGAGGAGAGAATAAAGAGGAGGAGGAGAGTAAAAGGAAACAGCGAGGAGGAACAGGAAAAGTGGCGCCGTTGGTAGAACTGTGGAAGAAGTGTTGGCAGGCGGGGTGTTCGAAGGCAGGAAAGTGGGACAGCCACACAGCTGTGTTTTGGCGTCGAGGGACCCCCTAGATTGGTGTCACTGTATTTCATTGTCAGGGAGAAGAAAGGGACAGAAACACTAGAGACGCTGTGATGTACAGAGAGAGAGAGAGTGGCAGGGCCGTGGGTGAGGCGGGAAAAAAATTAAGTAAAAAGAGAGACAGACCCTGGAGCAGCTGTTCCCTTATTACCTGATGGTGTAGAAGAGAGGGATGAAAAAAGGACCTTGTGTGGGCAATCGAGGGCAGATAAACAAAGGCACCTCACTCTTTTTACAGGTGAACCTGTTCCATTGCAGAGTGACCTGGCGAGTGAGCCCTGTCATTTAGACTGGGGGGAGGAAAACAGGATTTCTCATGATTCAGCTGCTACTGCGTGTAAAGCGCTGCTGTAATCTACAACATCAGCTTTGCTTGCCGCCTCACAGTAAATAGCCCTTTTGAGTTATATAACATTCGCTGTGATCCATAAGAATTTACTATCAGCCATTATTTCATCCTTACAGGGTGATAAATAGGGCGGTAAATTCCTGTGGCTGAAGTCACTGTGGGGTCAAGTTCTTTTCATGTTACCTATTTTATGTTTACTTTCCACACAGCTATCTGTCAAGGTGAAGTGTCTGAGTAATGCCGCTGGAGTCAGGTGGTAAGGATAGCAAGGGAGAGTGCAACAACTCAGGTCACCGCTTTCAACAAAACCGACTCTCCTTGCAGCCATCGCAGGAAAATCTCCTCTGTCAAATCATGTTCGTCCGTTGGAAAGAAGACGCTCGCAATAGATCTACGTCTTATCAACCAAACGGCCCGCTAAAACCAGCAGATAGAGCGAGGAAAGGCTGCGCCATTGTGGCTGTGATTGCTTGCCGCAGCACTTGTGGCGGTAGCTGCTGAGGCTCTAAGAGACTCGGGCAGAGTGAATGATGGCCTGATTCACACCACCAAGCCTCTCTGTGCGTGGATATATGGGACAGTTGAGGTGAAGACGGATAAAGTAGACCCAGGAGGAAGAGAGAAAGCCTCTTCAGATCTCATCCCTGGATGTTTCATCTTAAATCATCCCCCTCGTTTAGGACCCTACAGTAGGATTGCCCGCAGAACACTTTTACAGCTGAGCTTGAGTGTGCTGGTTAAGTTCCACAAAGATAAAAATCCTTCTGTCATCGAATAAAAAACGAAAAGTAGGCAGAAACAGCTAAACAACAACAGATGAATATTGAAAAACAGCCCACCCCTTCTTTTTCCCTTTGGTTTGTAGCACACTGCTGGTAAACGGCGCGTGAACAAGCGAGCTGCAATTTTGAACGCAGCTTTATTTTCCACCATTTATTTAAGCCCAAAATGGGTCCTGATGGAGTCATCAGCCCCCACTTGCCGGCTAATGGTTTAATTATGTCCATCTGGAGGAGGCTGGGAAGGGGAGCTCGCCTTACTCTCCAGTCATTCCTCTGGTAATTTGTCTTCCCCCGCGCCCACTGACTGGCGCGCTGATGCCGCCGAGAAGCGGCGAAGCATTCTGGTTGTGGATCAGCCTCCTGCCTCCCACCCAAAACACCCACCCTTCCTCACTTCTAATACTTCCGCTACCTCTGTCGTGCAAAGTGAAATGACACAAGCTCTTATGCTATGTGATCCCTGAACTTACTGAAGCCAAGCCAGATTTCCTAAAAGCAAGTTAACACTCTGATGATATCTTATGTGAATGGAAACAAAATACTCTTTGACTGAAAGTCCATGCAAGGCTTAAATGTAAATATTGCTATTTATTGCATAATAATCCCCAACAGTTCCATGTAAATGAACGAACCTTTTGCTCCTATCTATGGCCAGCTATAGCAACACAACAATGATCCAAACTATTGCAGTTACAGAACACCTTTCAAATTTGCTGTTAGTGACAGTACTATCAGATGGGACTCCTAATACCAGGAAAACAAATCCTGATTTCCAGCAATGGCAACAGTGGTTGATTGTGAACAGGGCTATAGTGATAAAAGTGGGTGGGTAAACCCTACCTTATCTCAGCTACTCTATCGTGGGCCCCCAAGGGATGGATGGCAGAAGGACCCATCTCAAAAAACAATCTTGAATGGAACACAATCTGTATGGTATTTGTTGTGGATCAGTGTTTACAGTATAATATCACAGAATAGCAGAACTGACTGATGTTTAATTAGCTTGTTGAATAATGCAACATTTTAGGGAATATGATTATTTGCTTTCTTGTGTGTTAAGAGTTAGATTTGTTGCTACATCCAGGATATGGTTAACTTAGATTAGCATAAAGGCTGGAAGCAGGGTGAAACAGCTAACCTGGCTAAGTAAACACCTGTATTTAACACATTCTATCTCCTATGTTTAATCTGTACATAAAATATGTAATGTTTCTGCACCATCAAACCGGCCTCCTTGCTTACGCCTGCTGGTCACTCTCCAGAGGGTTTGCTTATTTTTACTGCGTAGCACAAGTGAGTAGTGGTCACTCCCTGTGGCAAAATGAGTGATGGTAGATTTTACAGTTGCACGATTAATCTAATCGCAATAGTGATGTCGTCATGTGCGATTACGGCCTGCCGTTGACTCGCGGAGCGCTTGTCTCCCTTTTCTATTTACTTGAAAGTACCCGCGTGGCCAAGCGACTATGTTGGAATTTTACGAACGTTCCTAAGACCGACATCTTCCCCGATACTAATCAGCATGCAGTGTGTAGCTATCCACTTCACTATCCCACATGCTGCATCAAGCGTAGTCAGCCGAAGCCTCCCTCCACTGCTTGTCTGGGTTAATGATTTGCAGGCTGATCAACAGCCCACCCCTCCTGTGATTTATGGTTTGACTGTATGTGTATTCAGAGCCAGTGAGCAACAGACTTTCAAAATATTAATAATAATATCTGCGTTAACTTGAGATAAAATAATTGTTGGTGTTAATTAACAAATGTGTTAACGCACAAATAAAAGGTTAACGTGCCCAGCCCTAGTTATAATATTATACTACTAAACTCATGTGTACTAGTTACTCCTCCAGGTTGTGGATAGAGACTGATGTAGATTTAGTCAGAGCCAGGATGACTAAATCTATGATTATTGTTATAAATATTGTTTATTGTTGAGAAGTACACGTTTCAAAATTTCAGTATTTTGGTACACATGCATACATGTACACAGTGTGATGGAGCATAGTGCAAAGATCTCCTCAGTTTTGAGAGTGTTAAGCTCCAGGTTGTTCTGACTGCACCAGAGAGCCAGCTGATCAACCTCCCGTCTGTAGGCCGACTCGTCACTGTCCTGGATGAGGCTGATGACCGTTGTGTCGTCAGCGAATTTCAGGAGTTTGACAGATGGGTCTCCTGAAGTGCAGTTGTTGGTGTAGAGGGAGAAGAGCAGTGGAGAGAGCACACACCCTTGGGGGGGCAGCAGTGCTGAGAGTCCGGGTGCTGGATGTGATGTTTCCCAGCCTCACCTGCTTACTCCTGTTAGTCAGGAAGTTTGTGATCCACTGACAGGTGGAGGCTGGCACAGTGAGCTGGGTGAGTTTGGCACTGAGGATGTCCGGGATGATGGTGTTGAATGCGGAGTCCACGAACAGGATCCTTGCATACCGTATGTCCCTGGAGAGTCGAGGTGTTGCAATGCAGACCCAAGTTGACTGCATCATCCACTGACCTGTTAGCCCTGTTGGCAAACTGCAGGGGGTCTAGCAGGGGGCCTGTAATGTCCTTCAGGTGGGCCAACACCAGTCTTTCAAAGGACTTCATGACTACAGATATCAGGGCGACAGGCCTGTAGTCATTTAGTCCAGAGATGGAGGGTTTTTTGGGGACCGGCATGAGTGTGGAGCGTTTGAAGCAGGAAGGACACTTCACACAGCTCCAGTGATCTGTTGAAGATCTGTGCAAAGATGGGGAAGATATTTTGCTTTTTAATAAGTGTACAGAATGCGATCAGGGAGGCTGTTAAAAAAAAAAAAAAAAAAACTATTGCAGAATTTGAGAGATGAGTAAATGGTGTATATGAGCTTTTACACTCCTGATTGCGAAGTACCAGAAGAAGAACTGGGTATTTGATATAAGCAGCAATAGCCACATAACAACAAAGCTCAAATCTAAATACAGATTACCCCTTTAAAATACTGTGACTATACTATAGAATTCTGCCATTGTGCCTTCTTCGTATTACTGTGAACTTAATCACTGATCCTGAACTGCAGTCCCCCATGTCTTTGTCATGTTGCCGTATGGATCAAGTGCTTTTAGATCATATTTCATGGCTGATTTGTACATAATGATGCTGTCTCGTCTAAGAAGTTTGTTGAGCTGAATGGCTTTGTTAGTTTGCGGGGCGAACATCATTACTTAGTCTGGGTATTGTTACGAGCACACTAAGCTGTATTCCCCTGCCAGGAAGATGACATTGAATTACTTGTTGAAGAATTGGGTCAATAATGAGCGCCAGTGCCAACAGTGCACTTGTGTGTTGTGAGTCAGTCTGTCTGAATGTGTATTGATTTAACTTATAAAATGTACAAGACAATTTGTCAGTCTTTTCATGCAGATCTGTTATATATAAAAGATGAAAGTCACTGTTGTTGTTGTGGTTCTAGTTTTGTCTTTCCTACCCTGATTTTTTTGATGTCTCATCTTGGCTGCAGATTCTGGGTCAGAGAGTCTTGTTGGGATGGTTCATTTTAACCGCCAGGTAGTATTGCTGCCATCATTTCAGCAATACATGCAGAAATGGCTCATTCCTTTTGCAAGGTGATTTAACATTTGAATAGAGGTCTGTTCTGCACAGATGACCTAGTTACCTTTTTACTCCTGAAAGCACACAGTTTGGAATCTGAAGGTCGCAGTGACGCATGGACGTAATATGCCGTTAGGGCATAAAAGTAAAATGCTATGGTTATGGGCTGGTGTGTTTTATCAGCCAATTTGAATGAAATAATGTAAATGCTTTTACTTAACTGTCCTTATCGGTTGTTCTCAGGGAAAATATTTTTTACCTCACATCTTTCCCTTCTGTTTGTTGACTCCAAGCAGGTAGCCGGTGCCACAGCCCAAAGCATTTTCCATCTTGTGTCGCCCGTGTGCATAAATGTGAAGGATTTATCGTTAGCAGATAGGTTTTCGCTAATAGACGAGAGCAAGGACGTTGTTCCAGCTCGTCAGCTGTTCTCACCTTCACCGGCACCTCAAAGAGCGAGCCTTCTGTCTGACATCGCCGCCGATCAAAGGCGGAAAAAACACTGTCAATCTGCAGCCTGAGCCTTTGAAAGTTCAACTCGGTTCCTTCCCCTCTCTGACAGAGGAAGATGACTTTGATTTCTGGTAAAGGGGTGCAAACATGTGGTGCAATGTTTCAACAAAAAAGTCTCACCAATTTAATGACATTGTCAAACACATTAAATGGGTGTGTAAAAGAATTAGGCCAATCATCGTCGCTCATCCCTGGCCACAGCTAAATGAAAAGTCAATTCAAGCTGAAAAGGAATTTTCTTCACACCTTAACATTCATTTCCCTGCAGTTTAGCAGGTATAACAAGTTACTTTTTGGTTTCTTTGGAAAGCTTTGGAAATATCGGTGACTTAAGCCAAACTATTTTTAACATTGGTATTGACCTTCAAAATCTTCAGTGTTCATTAAACCCATGATAGGGCTGTAGGTCAAAAAAGAAACTACAAAATGTCCACCAAACCCAGGTCTGGTGCTTTTCTCCTAGCCTCACCCAGGGAGATGGTTTTTGGGGAGAGATAAGGCACACACAGAGGAAGGCAGAGGGATGGGAGGAGGGAAAGAAGGAGGCGAGGGGGTGGGGGTAGAAGCAATGTGAGATGGCAGCCATGGGGGAACGGTATCGGCCTCAATTATGACGGGCAGTGGAGCGCTGCTCAGGAGCAGATGAGTTGAGAGCCGGCCCCGGCGGAAAAGTCAGACGCTGATAGCTGATAATCCCCGGGATGAACCAGGACAAACCGGTCACAGATGGAGCAGTCCCATGGTCAGGTGTGACGCCAACTGCTGGCAGAGCTGCATAGGAGGTGCAGCATGGAAATGCGGCAAATGAAGTTAAGTAGGGGAAGGTTTTTGTGGGATGAAGTTGAAGGTGAAGGAAAGTGGGTTTTTGTGTGATATGGCTGTTGAGTTGAGCAGCGAGTGGGAAATCAGCCAACACCCAAAGTGCTGAAGTATACTTGACCAAGATAGACCATCACTGTTAAGGATGAAAAGTAGGGATGTCCAGATCCGATCATGAGATCGGAAATCGGACCCGATCACGTTGTTTCAGACTCGATCGGAATCAGCCGTTACCTCCCGATCAGGACTCTGATATAAATGTATATATATGTATATATAGATGTGCTTTGCACACACTGTGGCACGTTCATTTTTGTATTTGTTTACATGCCTGCCGGGTATTTTAAGTTGAGGTGCAATTTGTTTTTATCTTAGACTTTTTTTTATATTTACTGTTTCACTAAAGGCCAAAAGTGAAGAATTTGCTCTGTTTGTTAACAGAGTTGTTGAATGTTAGTGTGATATAAGGTGAATTAAATAAAAAATAAGGAACATCCTGGATCTGTTTGTTCTTTATTCTTTTTTTAAGTATCGGATCGGGACTGATCGGTTATCGGTAGATACTCAAAATCAAATGACTCGGACTCGAGGGCAAAAAAACCTGATCAGGACATCCCTAATGAAAAGTAAACCGTTGGGGGATCGATGAGATTCTGTCAAATTATTTAACTTTAACATTTCTTTGTTATTTCAGAGAAAAAGACATGTTGGTATAATGATAATGGATTATCAAATACTCCCAAAAGTTGAAAAGCTACAACATGCATATTAAGTGGGTTAGTTATATTAACCCAAAACTCCAAAGGGTACCTTTAAATTAGAGGTCGACCGATATGTTTTTTTTCACGCCGATACCGATACCGATACCGATACCGATCTTTTGAAATCCGGGTCGGCCAACGGCCGATTAATGCTGCCGATTTATTTTGGCCGATATTTGCTTGGTTTTTAACCTCTATTTGAAATATAAAATGTAAAAGAAATGATAATTACTTAACAGACACACTTTCTCAACAAAAACATTTATTGAACACTTGAACAATGAACAATCTGTACTTATAAATTAAAAATGTATAATGTAAAAAAACATATATAAATAAATCCCGTGTTCCACGACAACACTAGGCTGCCCACAGATGCGCCTGCCTAATAATCGGCTTGATATACTTGGATTTTGGCCGATGGCGATTATGTTAAAAAATGCCAAAAATCGGCCGATTAATCGTCCGACCGATTAATCGGTCGACCTCTACTTTAAATCCGGCATATTGGATTGATGCGTCCCTACTTAAACGTTTGTTGTTTGTCAGAGCATACTGTGCCACCAAAAATGATGACTCAACAACCATCCATGTCCTCATTTGCATCATATGCCTCAATTTATTTATAATAATTTCTGTGAAATGAATGACATTGGAAATTCTCATTTTGTTCCCCGATCGCAACAGAAGGTAAACTGCGTATCATCGCGGGGGAAAGCAAACTTTGACCCGAGTTTTCATCACTGGTATTGTACTATGCTCCCACCTTCTGTCGGTGAAAATGAAGGATATCCAGGTCATCTCTAACCGTCTTCCACCCAGGAAATGCAGGGAGAGCGAAGAGGCTGCATCAGCCTTGCTCGTCTTGTTGAGGCCTGCTTGTGTCCATGGGCAGGAGACACTTCGGGATGGACTAACACAAAACTCCATGTTTCCATTAGCGGAAAACACATTTCTTTTTGGCCTTTCTATTTCGTTTGAACAGAAATGGGTCCCAGCATTATTGCACCAGCAGTGTACAAACATAATGTACGAAAGAAGCAACAAGCTTTAGTCAGAATAAATTCTGTGTCAGACCGCCTGCAGCAACAAAATAAAAGATGTGTTCATTGGTGTTTTTTTGCCAGACATGAATCACAAAGCTGTACTTCAGAGAAAAGTCAAGTACTAAACATCAATAGAAAATGTCGTTTGGGAAAGGTACTTGTGATAAAAACCGTTTCAACACCTCTTCAAACAGCTTTATCTCTGATGAAGTGAAAAAGACTTGTTTTGAGTTGCTGAGGGATGTCCCAAATTATGAGGTGAATTTTTGGAGGCGATAAAGGCCAGAATACTCTTATGTCTCTGCCTATCAGTAATTTATCCTCTCCTAAAAGGTCTTTTAACTTACATTAGTTACCGTTTGAAAATTATAAGCAGGGAAAAGGGTCAGAAAAGCTAAGAAGAAGCATGTATTTTCCTTTTTGCTATAGGTAGGGTAGGGTAAGTTATTTGGGAAGGTGTCATCTAATGCTGGGGACATGTCCCCACTACATTTTGAAATGGCTGATTTTGTCCCCATCACTTTTTGAAAGCTTTTGTTAAAAATGTTCTGAACAATAGCTTGCACCAACATGTTATGTTAATTAATAAATGAAAATACTTTCAGAAAGGTTTATTTGCACAATAAGAAAACATGCAATGCGATTTAAATGTAACAAATGTCAATTGTCCAAAAAAAAATAACCTAAGCTAAAAAAAAAAAACAAGCTGCTGATTTCTGCATTTCATTCTTATATTTTATATTTTTAGTTATGAACTGTCACCTGCCAGCTGATTTTTTTGTTTCCCTTTATATAAATAAAGACATTTCCACCATAAATTGGAGCAGAAAATGTCTCCAGAATGCAGGAAGTGTTTAATTCTCAAAATCTTCTGGGGGAGGACCCCGTCCCCCTATATATTTCGGCATTTCATATTTCTTCAGAATAGTCTTGCCTTTATGTCCCCACCACTTTTTAACTCAAAGTGACGCCCTTGTTAAAAACATGTCTTGTGGACGCCATGGGTCATACAGCTGCATTTTACTATTTGCACAGTGTAACAATCATGTAACAGAGCTTTCTGGTTGCTAGTAGGACCAATATGTCAGATTTGCCATTTACTGTAGTAGCCCTTGCTTATAAAATAGACAGTAGCTGGAATGATCAGTAAACAGGGCGCATTATTTGTTGTTTACCATAATGTTGGCAATTGCCAATTCCACTTCCAGTGTGCAGTTTTCACTCTGTAAAAATGATTGTTCCATTGACATTTAAAGCTTGAAATCAGGGTTGAGTTGAGTAAATATTAAAAACTCTTGGGAGGGTCTTGCTTTTTTAAAAGTCAAATATAAGGTTCAGCCTTCCTCCCTCCCCACCCCAATAATCCATACATTTCATTTCCGACACATTAACAATGACATCTACTGGAAATGTAAGCCATGAAAAATATTTGTCAGCTGAATAAAGCTGTTCAGCAAATAGTATGGCATTTAGACAGACATTAAACATCCTTACTCCAACCGGCATAGTTACCATTTTAACTACCAAAAGAATACTTTCCTACTGAATAACATACCAGTTTTTATTGCAAGACAACTATATTAAGAAAAATGGAGGCAAAAGTTGAACTGTCTGTCAATCTTTGCTCTGTACCAGCTGCTGTAGCTCCTCTTTAGGATCTACTGTATTTCTTGTGTATCACTCAATACTACACTCCCTCTGCACTCTCAGCATTAGAAGTAACAGCACTGTGCAGCTAAATGACAGTGGCATCTGAACTCCAGTAAACACGCATAGATCCAGCTGGGAGTCTCCATTAGGGGACAAACCTGCATGACAACAAATTAAATCTGTCTGTTGCACTGATCTACCTGGCACGCTTAAAGCCCGCTGATACAGCAGAGTCCAATGCAAACATTAGCTTTCTGGGGACTTCCTCTATGTGTGCTTGTGTGTGTGTGTATTATCATCATAGAGAGCCGAGGCGCCTCATCAGAACACAGATGCGCCCTGATTAAGGGCGAGCGCAGCAATGACAGAACTGCATTAGTGTGATGTATGTGTTGTTAGCCAGCAAGCAGCTAATTCCAAATTTAACACCTGATTCGCACAATGCAGTCACACCTGAGTGCAAGCCAAGATTTACTACCCTTGTCAGACTCACTGATGGCTTTTATAAGTAATTTTTCGGAGTCTCCGATTCATTCTCTCTCTGTGTCGCTGAATGAATTATGATTCTGGGTCAGGATTCAGTTTAAAAGCAAAATTATAGTCATTTAGAAACTGGGTTGGCGTCAGATAGTCACTTCTCTGGAGGGGAAGCCCCCACTCATGAGGTTTCTTGAAAGGCAGAAACCACTGTTTTAAAAGACAACTTCATCTTCGTTTTGGCAGATGCAGAATGAAATGGACCTGAAATGAAGCAAACTTTTGTACATGGTGCAGTCAGCCCAAAACAAGAATTACATGTGACATTTGGCAGTAAACTACTTATGTACAGTTTCATCAGTCAGCAGGGATGGAACATCTGATATTGTGCTTGCAGGCATCACAGAGCCTTTCACTGTTTAATGCTCATTTCCAGTGATTCATAATGACAGTGTGTGCAGTCCTCACGATGGAAAACAAGGGTGCTATTCATGTCAGGCACCGCAGGTTTTTGTCTGCCGACAGGTTGTGTGATTTTGAACAGGTGTATGTGCTGCCTTGTCCCATCTGGCCTTGGTATATTTCCCAACCTGCCGTTTGTCCCATTTTATACCTCTCGGCATCAACAGCCATGTGCTGGCATGTGGTTGTGTGTGTGTGTGACTGTGTCTGGTTGTTAGTGGTGTTGTTCCAGGTCAAGCTGGTCCTGTATAATCATGGTTGTGTCAGCAGCCCGCCCGCTCATCACTGCACAAGGATACCAGCCTCTGACATTGACCCCCTCCCTCCTCCTCTGCACACATTGACAAACATTCACACTTCCAGGGATGTTAGGCTACTGTGTGTTGTGTGTTTCATTAGGCTGTGGCCTTATTACCACGAGTGTCTCTCAGATGAACAAAGGCTTTTGGATGATGTTTACTAAACTGCACATTCTCTCTTTATCCACCTTTGCATGTTGGGGGGCTAGTCATATTAGTTCTCAGTGACATTAGTTACTAATTTGAACAAAAAAAAATAATGATGTCAACAAATTCTTTCCACATATTAGTGTTACATCCAGATTTTATTGCAAAATGGCATGAATGATGCAAATCTTTATTAAATTGACTGTGACAGTAATCTGTAAGCTAGCAGCTATGTTAGGCTAACTGTCTTAACACTTGAAAGTCACATTTTGCCATTGAAAATGCATGAAACTCATTGGCAAACTGGAAGTGAAAATAGTTAAAGTATGGAAATAGTAAAGATTAAAGTAGTTTAAATTATTTGTAAAGTAATGTATAAACTATTTAAGCTGTTAGCTAAAGTAATAAATAAACTGGTGAAACAGTTAGATAAAAAGTAATTGAAACAGTTGAAATAATTAGCTAAAGAAATGGAAACATTGTAGAAAATAAGGTCAGGAAAACAGTTTATATAATTAGCTAAAACTAATGGATAAAGTTTTTAAATTATAGCTAAAAACTACAGTATATACATAAAAGTAATGGATAAATGGTTGAAAAGGACCAGATAGGTTTGGTCAGTGAGGAGGTACTGGAGCTCATCTAACAGGGATGTCGGGGTATGTCAGACAAAAAGGTTTTGGAACAATTGTTGTACAGGGCTCCACTAAACCTCTCCCCTCCTACAGCCTCCACTGCTGTGCATTTGAGCTAATGGGAAATGGTTGTTTGTTGCCATGTATGTGTACTTGTCGGGGTGTGTGTGTGTGTGTGTGTGTGTGTGTGTGTGTGTGTGTGTGTGTGTGTGTGTGTGTGTGTGTGTGAGTTCCAATTGAGGCTGGTCTGATTGAGTGTGCAGCTGCATGTCACTTGATTACTGCACGCACACATAAATAGGACCCATACACACACTTCGCTAAAAGTTGTCATTTTTGTCTATGCTTGTTTTTGTGAGTGAATTTGTTTTCCTGCGCTTTATGTGTGTTAAGTGATTGTGCCTGCATGTGTGTTTGCATGTGTGGGTGTGAGTGTGTGTGTGTGTGTCTGTGTATGAGGATTTGCCTGAGGACAGCAGTCATGCTCCATTAATTAGCACAGCAACCTGCTGACTTTCAAGTGGCAGTGGCAAAATTAACCCTGCATCACTGAAAGACCCCAGAAAACGCTCTGTTATTCCAGTCTTGATTACCACTCTTACTATTGTTGTTGCATGTATGTGGGCTCATATCTGCATGCATACTATGTGTGTGAACATGTGTGTGTCTGTGGACTTGTGTGCGCGGGGTGTCATCAGATACCGTACCTCAGCTGGAGATCCCCTGCTGAGCGCCTGAAAACATCTGAAAAAAAAAACAACAAACCCAAATGGCTTTCCTTTCGTTAAGAATCCCATCAGATTGAAAAATGCAATCATAATAAAGTTGAAGCTAAATTGTAATTTTTTCCTCTCTCTTGAGAGAAGCGGGGGGGGGGGTATAACTGGGTGAGCAGTGTATATGAAATAAACAGATTTGTGGTGCATGCAGACACAGGAGACTGTTAAATACTTGCTACATTAACATTTCAAATTCTGAGGATTGCCAGGGAGGGGAGTGCCCAGAGTTTGCTACAGTATCTCACAGATCCTCCCCAAACTGACGACTGAACTGGAAACATAAGGGTCAGCTCTCGAATCATAGGTTTTCACATCTGTCAATGTTTTTTTTGAAGTGTCGCTCTCTGTTCTCTCCTTCTTCTCCCTCCCAGCATTTGGCTGCCTAAAAGTCTTCCGAGATGTCACCCTGCATTATGGCGCCCTCCCACACCTCCCTCTGGTACAATTACTGACTGTCAGGATGTGTATTGACCTCACAGTACACAGCTAGACCCTGCGGCTGGCTCCCATACAACACATGCATGCGCACACACATACAGTACAGTGTGGGGGTGGGGGCTCCTGGCTCTCCCGCCTCCAGTGAGAGAGAGAGAGAATGCCGACGGCAGCAAAGGTAGAAATACAAAGACAAACGGTTCATATGAAATAGCTTCTGTCAGAAAGCTATGACTGGTTTGATTGTTTGTCCTCTAAGGTGAGTGCGCTCTGTGGGTGAACCAAGTGGTTTAATGCTGATTTTCAGCTGAGTTACTTGTGACTCATAGAAGAGATTCCATAAAGGAATAGAAGAGCTTCTAATAGAATTGAAAAGCCATACATTGTAGTTGTACAGAAAGTAGGAATAAAAGTTTCTTCCTCTTACAAATGACAACTTGGAATTCAAAAGAAATAACTCCCACCATGTAGGGTTTTGCTGCTATTACCTGGTCTGATACGACCATATAAAATGGACATTGCTTAGTCAGTTGGCTGACTTTGTGACTCTTCTCTACTTGTGCTACTGTTAGGAAGGATGCTATTTTAGGAAGTCTCACTTTTGGTAATAATACCAGAGCTACATATTATTGTACTATTTAATTTTTTAGAGCTATATTTAATGATTATCTTATTTTGTTAATACAGCAGTACTGTGTATTTTCTGTTGAGGTTATATGGTCTGTTGATTTCTCTGTCTGCTCAGCCACAGTGGCTGTCACTTGCTAATGCTATTTGCCGTGTCCTCCATTACTGCTGTAAAACGCATCACTTCCTGTGTGTGAGGAGATGTGTCTCGGGAAGGTGCTACCTGAGCGACAGCATATTGAAAAGCTTTAAAACTGGCATTGGTTTAAAGCACGGAAAGAAGTGACACGCAGTAGCAAACGGATGTTTTGTCTTGATAGATAACAGATTATCACTTTAAGTGTTCTGATGGGAGGCTGTAAATACAAAAACACAAGAGTGTGCGAGTGTGTTTAGTGGTTCCATGAGAGGTGGTGTTTGGCCGCTGTCTGCTGTCATCAGTGTGGCTCCCTAGTGAGTGGCACTGACAGTTGAGCTGGCCTGGATGCTGTCACATGTCCTTGTCAGTCCACTCAGAGTTAGGGGACGCACCTCGCTATTGTCAACTTCTATTACTTCTTCACACACAATGCACAAACACACACACTGTCTCCCCACTCTGGACCATGCACGATACAGCATGCAATTTACTTATGCACACAGAGAAATTTCAGACTCTCTCCAATGGCTGGATGCCAGTGGCACTAGCTCTCTCTAGCTTTGCTTCACTCGCAACAGCCCGTACACATGCACACATACACACATACATACACATTTCCAGGGGGACCCTGTGACCTTCCCTGTCTGCCCCATCCTGCCCCTGTCCATGTTAAGTGTCAGCTCTCCCATGCCATCCCGCCTTGAGCTGCCATTCCCTCAGGGCTGGATCAGAACTGCCATACTGGGCCAGCAAGAAATCCTTGCCAGCGCTCCCAGCACCGCCGCCTGGCTTTTACCACCTTCCTCAAAAAGCAGCGGCAGTAGCATTCACGTGATATCGTCTTGATTTTCAAACACCAAGGAAGAAGAGGCCCTGGGAGAGAGGAGACTGTGCCTGGAACTGTGATTGAAACAACCGGGGGGTATGCGCGCTTGTCGCCTGAGCTCATTTCAAGATGTTTGGCATCCAGCGTTAGCAACACAGTTCAGACTCGCCTCTGGTGGAGGATAAAATGTTGCCTTGTCTCACACTGACAGCAGCGTTGTCACATGCAGACTCAGGAGAAGTCAATAAGGCTGTCAAGTGTTTCACAGGTCCTGCCAGTCATCAGATTTGAGTTTTTGCAGCTTTAAATCCAAATCATTTTGGTGGGCTTGTTTTGGTCTAAGTTAGAGTTCAGTGTTTTCTCATTTTGAACTGTCACAACTTGTGAGCATGTGTTTATGATGTGTGGATGGGGTGTGCGTTATCATGGTATGGGGATCTACAAAGCCTGGCATCCAATTTCCACGCGCTTATACCTAACACACAAACACACACAGGCACACATTTCTCTATTTCTGTCCACTTTTTCCAATTCAGTAACTTTTCTGGTATGTCTGTTTATTTGAGCAGTGATCCATAACTTCTGCATGAATGAAATTCACTCCATTTCAGTGCCCAATGGAAAATATTTGTAGAGTTGATACGTAGTAGATTTTGATGATCTGATTTAATTATTTGTATCTCCGTATACCACATGCTTAAATATAAAGTAATTCATTGTATTGTTACGGCTTGAGTGAAGACTTTTTGAGCACATGCTGAAGCACCGTGCATGGGCCTATAGCAGGAGCCAAGTCGCCAAGAGTTTTGAGCGTGGTGTGAAAATCTAACCCCGGTCTTGCTTTCTCGATATGTAACCTAAGCAGCCCAACAGGCTTATGACAGAATGAAATAAATGTCTGATCTTATTCTTTTTCTAATACTAGGAAAAACTAGCTCTTATAATTTCTTCTTTTAAAATACATCATCTTGAAACCCAAAAAAAAAATCAGTCAGAGACAGCGTTTTCAGCTATCTCACGGTGCTAATGCCAATTAGCTACCTAGCAACAACTGATAAAGACAGCAAAGACAGGTGACTTTTTAGCTTACAAATCGACGGCCACCGGCTACAGATGTGATGCCTGCTTTTGTCTACCGCTGTCTGAAACCACGCACCTATTGTTATTTTTTTAAAATAAAAATGAAAAGACTCTCAAGTAGGAACTCTGCCCCCATTATCGTTGTAAACTGTACGTGCAAGAACAGAAAGCTATGACTCCATTCCTCTACATGGGATTCCATTAAGTGTCTTGAAGGGAAACATAATGGACACAATAGACTCATTCAAAAAGCCTAGTTGGAAACATTTCAAGTCAATCTCACATTTTTACTTGAGGTGGACAGATGGAAATGTATGGAAATATATTTGTTGTGCGTAAATACTGCTGAAGCAATGTTTATCTGTAAAACATCTGTCTATTACAACCTTCACAGGCATGTCCTTCCTCCTGTTGCAGCAGGTACAATTGACCTGAAACAGCTCTGAATGAGTTGTATGGCGACAGAATGTTGCACATTTCTGCTCGCCAAGACACAAAATGAAATATGGACAACATTAGCTGCAACAAAAGAATAATAACTTGTCTAATAGCTATTAGACTCTAAAGCCCTTGTGACAGTGCAAGTTTGTTACACCTTGGGGAAAAAAAATCTATATCCTTTTAATTTACAAAGACTCGCTCAGGCCACCGTGCTTCCCTGCAGATCTGACGCTTGTTTGATTAGCTCTCAGTTGGCCATTTAACACATGTAAGTCTTGCGAGTCCAATTAATCGTTGCACTTATCATTCTAATGGTAAGCTCAAGCAAAAATCACCAGAGATCGGTTTGCAGGAAACATCTAAACAAAGATTTGTGATTCTGGCTAATAATATCTTCATCTAGTAGTATCTTGTCAGTCATCAGCCATTGCTTCACTTAATCATCAGTGATTTAGCTGATAAAAGTGAGTTTGATGATTTGATAACAAATGATATCAGATGCAGGGAGAGAGAAACGCGTGTCGAAGAGAGATGTTAGGGGGGGAAAAAAAGAAATACCCCTCAGAGCGACACCACAATAATTAGCATAGCGGGAGAGAGAGGCGCAGTGCGGGAGAGATAATCATAGCGCCTTAATGTCTGCTGAATGCTATTAATCAGCAGCATTACCCATAGTGCCCTGGCTTTTCTTCAGTTATCTCACGGTGCGGGGTGATGATGAGCCTTCCCTCTTGATCCAGAGCCATGTCTGCATGGTGTGTGTGTGTGTGTGTGTGTGTGGCCTTTATGGTTCTTATATGACATTACGATTAACACATTTAATTTCTTCTCCTTTCTCCTCCATATCTGTAGTCTCTATGTTCTCTCACACACATAAACACACATGTATGCCCCAGAGGTCCCAAGTACTTTAGAGTAGCAGACAGGCTAGATTACATCCTACTCTCTATAAGTGGCCTAGTGCTGCTGCACATGTCGATCTGCTCTCCCACAATGCATGTCTCTGGATGGGTTTAATGGGCCTTTGGTTGCTTGGAGGTTAGAGTAAGATAGGAGGTTTGTGACCTGAAGGGGATCTAAACTGAAACAATGAGAGTAGGGTTTTTGTTGCATAACTATTCTCAATGTGCTTTGTTTACTTCGTTTAGTGTTTTCCTACATTTAGTGCATTTCAGTGACCTCAGAGGACTCACACTGACAGGTTCCATTCCAAACAAATGTCTGTTTTCGAAAGAAAGAGGGAAAATGTAATAGGATGTGTTTCTTGGCAAAGAAAAAAAAACTTGTCATCCCTCTTACTCAACCTTTCTGCAAGCTGCACTGAATTCTGGTCTAAGGAGGCCACCGTCACGAGAAAATCTGACATCCTTTTCCATAATAGATTTCTCCTGCTGTCATTGTTTGTCTGTGCTAAAGAGTAGAAAGTAGAAAGATGTCCTTGTTCTTTGATTTCAAGTGACTGACACCAAAACTTGGCATCCACTGCTGATGTTTTATGATTACTAAAACATTTTGTGATAACAGACTCCATTGTGGCTATGTTGGAAGTTTATTAACACAATGTCATTTTCTCTATGTTTAACTTAATATCCACAAAGAAGTATGCACGAAAAGAAGAAAGCTGCCACAGTATAATGCAGGCCTTTGGGGAAGTCACTTAATGGGATGAACAGGTTAAAGGATGTCAGGTTGTCCTTATTAAGATGTTTTTGAGGCTGATGGAAACTGATTTTATTTAATGCCCATTGATGATACTGAGAGCGCTTTCTGCCTCTGCTCCTGTTGATATGGCTTTCACTTCACCAGAAAGCCCCAAAAATAAGAAATAAATACAGCAAGGGTATACATCATGATGAGGGCCCTTGTTGCATGTGTGTCCCCTCTTTATTACCATAGCGGCTGATAATAAACACCACAGGGTACACACAGACAAACAGTATTACTGTTCGATTTATCTAAATTTGCCACACTCTTCATGCATCGCTACAGCACTTGCCATGCTATTGGTGTGGTTCTGTGAATGGGCGGTGTAAGTCAAACCACAGCTTTGGTCCAGACTGTAATATCTCAAAAATGACGGATTGGCACAGTTTCCAGAAGACATATCCTAATGACGTTGGTGTTCCCCTATGTCACCATGAGGTTCCCATTTAGGGGTTAATGAGTTAAATATTTTCACTATTGGCTGGATTGTTGTGAAGGAGGATCCCTAGAGGATAATTTAATTTTATGACCATCAGAAGGGAATTTTAATTTGTCCTATTCTACTGGCTATTTATGACTAAATACCTGCAAAACATGTTAATCCGTACTTTGTGTTTAGTGTGAATTAGCAAATGTTAGCATGCTCACACACTAAAGTAAGAAAGTGAACCAGGTTAATGTTACTTTCTGAACATGAGCATGTTATCGTACTGGTTTTAGCATTTCGCTCCCAGCACTGCTGTGCTTAAATAAACATTTCATGTTTGTCTCCGCTCCACCAGAAAGCCCAAAAATTACTCAAGAGAGAGTAAAGTGTACATAAATGCAACATCCTCTGTTCAAATGCCAACTTTAGAATTCATTATTCAATTTTGTGCATAACAATGCAATCGCAAGAAAATCACGTGATTAATCGTGGTTAAAAAATGTAATCGTTGCCCAGCACTATTAAAAACACAAATGCCATCTTAGGTTGGAAGTAGCAATAAAAAGCCATGAGTAACTGGTGCTTTTTTACTTTTATTGTATTATCTTGTCACACTTAAGAAAATCAAGCTGCAGCCTACGGAGATGAAATATGAAGCCAACACAGTTGTGCCAAAAACTGCAGTTCCTCGAATGGCCACTGAAGGCTGGCTCCAAAAGCAAGTAAATTCCCGATGACCATGTGTTAAGGCTTCAAGTTATGCATAATTAAGGGCATGACCGCTTTGAGTGACAGGTCAGTGCCGTCACAGGTGGCAAGCAACCAAGCTTTATGCAGCCCGCCTCAGCTCCACCAATGCTCCACCTCTTTGGCCACCCACACTGAACTTCATATTTGCTCTTCAGAAACCTATGAGTGACATCATAGAGACTACGTCCACGTTTTATGTATCATTCAATGTTTTGTCTTTTTCATTACCTGCTTTTACCTCTCACTCTTTTCTTTCATAGGCTCTCCCCTTCCCCTCATCTCTCTTTCCCGCAGTCAGAGATTTCTGCAGTGCATCTAGGCCTTTCCACCTCTACACATCATTTATCACTATAAACATTTCTCATTGCTCCCAGCACAAATATGTTTATTATTGTCATTCACTCATAGGCCATTTATTTAATGTGTTTTCTCTCTCTCTCTCCTCTCACTCTCTGTGCGTCTGTTCATTGTGAGGAGTGAGTGTATTGTGAGGAAATCAAACACGTATTTAATGATAATGGACTGATGTGCGAGTGAATGGAGGCAGATTGGAACAGAACAGCATGCTGGAAAATCAGATCCCAACATCTCCAAGGTACAAACATAATAGGAAGTCAAAAAGAATGCCTTCGCGCCTCAGCTGTTGTGAATTCTCCTTTTGTCAGTCAGGGCCCGGCCATCTCTGCCATTGTTCCGCTTTTTAGAGAAGGAATTGGATTTTTTTGTGTGTGTGGTTTCCCTCCCCATGTCGGCGGCTGACTTCCCTCACTCACCAATGGGCAGACTTAATTAGGACATTTCTGAGTGATTTATTCACAAAAGGACACTGGCTGTACCTCTGACCAATTCATTCTGAATTGAAGAGGACAATGCCTTTCAGAAATTGCTAATGGCATGTCGGGAAAAATAAGCAATCAAGCTGCTGGGCAGTTATTTATCAAAAAGACTTCAGGCTTTAGATGAACTGCAACCTGTTGGTTTGCATCTTACTGGTTTTCCAATATACTTGGATCACTCTAATGAAGTTTAAGGTTTGTGGGAAAACTACAAGTTACTGAACCGGCAATAGGGACAAAGAAAAGGTTGCTGAGATTTCAGACACGTCCTTTTCCTCTATTTGGTCTGTATTAAGCTGTATATAAACACTGTAAAATGATTGTGTCAGTGTAGGTGTGTGCATACACTTGTACTCATTCCCTAAAATGACATATTGCCCTTTACCTCAACACACTGCAAATACTCGATCATGCTAACCAAGTTAAAGCAAGGTATTATGGCATTTTGCCAACACACACACACACATGCACAGCAATCCTCACAAAGGGAAAAGGTCAGCATTTTAATGGCTTTGCTCCCTGTGGTAATCGCCTTTTTGGTTAGCCGTGCAAACTAAATGAAAAGATGTCGGCCCACGTGTGGGGTTAACCTATGCTGCTCCATTTCAATAAGTGACGTGCCATTAGCCTTTTCCTCCACTGTGAGCTCTGTGAAATCGGGTAATCCACTGACTCACTTTGCTGCCCATCAGTGAGCACTGGGGGAGGAGACTTCCCCGTTAAACTCTCATTTCATCACCATTATCTCAACATGACTCTTTTTCACCATATGTCTGAAGAGCTTGCAGAATTTGGGGAGGATCAAGTTCATCTATGGATATGGTGTCAGCCCATTATATTTTGCTTTTATCATTTTTATCACTGTTGCAAATGCACCAAAATGATATGGTTAATTGATTGTAAGTCATTGAAAAACAGTTAACTGGTAGAAACAAACGAAAGCAACAAGCAAGTCCTGTTCAAGTGCAAGTTCAAGTGTAATCAAGTGCTCGGGTATAAAGGTTTAAACTAATAAATCTGTGATTTAATGGATTAGTTTGATGTTTTAGAGAATACGCTTCTTGACGAGAGATAGATGAGAGAATTGGTGCCACTTGCAAATGTGAAGCCAACACATAGGTTAGTTTAGCTTTAGTTTAGTTTTTCTGGGAGTAATGTGTTGGTACTATTTCTTGGCTGAGAGCAGTGATTTGTCTAGAGACCTCATAGTGATGAAGAAGACTCCAGGGAATCACTTTTCACTATTTCCAGCCAATGAATAGTACCAGCACATGACCCCCCTTAAGACCACAACTTGTCATTTTCACAGTTTAGTTTTTGTACGGTACAAGCTAACAGTTTGCCGCTGCTGTTATTCTTTTAGCTAACCTAAAGCCTAGTTCACTCTACACGATTTTAAGCCTGATTTGAGTGAGCTCGGTGACCGTCAGGCTGTGATCAGGGGTAAATCAGTGATGGATCAGCGGCCGGCAGTCGTTATGTGTGAACTACTCAACGATGCATCAAAGCGGCTCTGCTGACACATTGCAGACGCCACTGAGAGATCTAGCATGCTGGATATATATCTGGAAGAGTCGGTCGACTCGACATCCACATCCAGCCGATAAGGCAGGCAGCTACTTTTTCACCACAAAACACTTTTTACTCATTTCCAGCTCTCCCAGTAGCTCAGACAATTCCTGCTACCTAAGTGCTAATCCATATTTTCACCCCGATTCTTTGTCTTTATAATTGCTATCTGTTTTCTTGACAAAACGTGGTTTGGAGACCAGGGTCGGGTGAGTGCTTGTCAGCTCGTGTGGTGTGTGACCGATCAGTCACGTTGCATGAACGCCACCATGACTTCAAGACTCCCGTCACAAGACAACAAGTTGTGTAGTCTGAACAACGCTGAAAGTCGTGTAGTCTGCATGAGCCTTAAGCTAACAGGCTGCTTCTGCTAGCTTCAAATTTAGCATACAGACAGAAGTGTGGTTTCTCATCTAACTCTCAGCAAACATGAGTAAGTAGATTTCCTAAAATGTAGTAGTATTGTTTTAAATGACAACATTTCCCAAGGGACATTGGGGTCAGTTTGTGACTTTAATCAGTAGTCTTTGTGACCAAAAGACTGTGACTGAAATCACTTATGAAGGCAATAGCAGTAGGTAGCTCTCTCCGATGTCCATTAACATAAAACATTAAAGTAATTGTTTGGGAGCTACAATTTAGGTAAAAATGAGACAAAACCCTCAATGAGTGTAAGCCTGGAGATGGTTTATTGACATGTCTTAACATACAAGGCTCAAAAGTTGGCACATGGACCTCACATACTCAGATGGTAATTGCAGTATGAGTTTCTTCATTCCTTCATTGAAGAGTCTGGGTCTTGCCAGACAAACAAGGCAAGATTAATTCCAGAAATCTGTATTCAAGTCTCAGGAAGTAAAAAAAAAGCCTAACTAATAGGAGTAAATAGACTAAAACGAGTCCTCTGAATGTAGGAAAGTGCTCTACTGCTCCCCTCCTGCTGCAGCTCAAACCCTCCTGATTGGTTTAAGAATGCACGCTTGCTCCCATAATCAGCATAAATCTATGTGGAGAATTTCAATGTCCACAAGTGTGCCCTTCAGGGAGGAGAGAGAAGTGTCAGAGAGCTCCATAGTCAATGTTGTTTCCACACTAGCCGCCGCGCGTCACGTCCTAATCCTTCCCCCTGGAACCCAGGCAGCGTTAAACTAGCTGGAATGAGTGCCATGCAGGGAGTAAATGGAGGGAGACGACCGTCCACAATGGCCCTGGAAAGTGGCTGCTCTTGTAAACGGGAGGATTAGAGGGAAAGAAATCCTCCTCTCCTTGTGTAGGCGTGCCCACAGAGACAAAGCCCAGTGTTTACACTCTTTCTCTGTACTTTTAGTCCTCCAGCCCCGAGTCCACTGTGTGATCATCCGACCGCAATACGAATTAGGACTAGGACATCGACCTTTCATTCCATCCCCTTCTATTGGTTTTATGCAAGGAAATGATCGGACTGTGTAGATTGATATCTTCTACTTGGGATCACCCTGTGCCTGCGTTTTTACAAATGTCTGACCAGTTTTATAATATAACGTACAGCATGAAGGCCTGATAGAGCTGGCACTAATAAGATTTGTTCTCGCACACAGTGCTGGGATCAGCTGCACATGGTATGCTTATAAAAGGCATGGTGTCTCGTAAAAATGTATTGGTATTTGTGTTTGTATTATGTGTTTATAACAATATGAACAGAATTTATCTGTGTGGCCATTCAAAATATGTACTAATGCCAGTGAAACATTTCTTCATCCGAAACAGTCACTGTTCAGACTGGTTAGTTACAGTATTACACACGGTTTTCTATGGCATTTATTTATTTTTAATAACAAGACAGTTTTTCCAAACTATACTATAAATTAAATATGTAGTCATGTTGATATATCAGATCCCAGAGAAGCTCTTAAAATGTGATCATACCTCAGACCTCCGAGGGGTAATTTTAAACCCTCACTGTACAATGCTGTGCTCAAAATGTGTGCCACAGTGTATCTGGTGGGGCCTGGAAGTATTTTGATGACTTTAGCAGCACTAAGTCTACGCTGTCATTCAAGTAGGCAGAGGGACCACAAGAACGTTCCATTTTTGGAAGGTAACGTTTCTGCTCCTGGTTGAGAAACAACAGGAAGGTCAACACATTCAGTCCCATTCGGTCTTGTTCTCATCAGAGGAGGATGCGTCATAATCAGGGTCCTCCTCAACATTTTCCTGTGTCTCATTCTCCCCTACGTTACATTTACTGTCAAAGAACTGTGAAAAAACCTCCTTGACAGAAAACCGTTGATTAGAGGTAATTTTCAGTTGAGATAGAGCACACAGAGCACCAACAGAAATGGTTTAGAAGGGTGTTGTGCAAGCTTATGTTTGCTCCCCGCTTGCGTTGTGTGAACTATCAGAGGTTCTCGCACCACTACAGGTGTGGTTACGGTAAGGTAGGTAAGGGCCCTAAATCTGAGTTTTTTTAAGGTGTTATAGTGACCTCAATATGATCCAAAAGACAAATCCATCCATCCATCCATCGTCAGCTGCTTATCCTGCTTGCAGGGTCGCGGGGGGGGCTGGAGCCTAACCCAGCTGGCATAGGGCGAAAGGCGGGGTACACCCTGGACAGGTCGCCAGTGCATCGCAGGGCCACACATAGACGGACAACCACGCACACTCACACCTAAGGACAATTTAGAGACACCAATCAACCTAGCCT